>LQRL01112654.1:0-17382 GCA_001703475.1 Hydroides elegans
CGCCACCACCACCACATACCACCACCACATACCGCCACCACCACCACATACCACCACCACCACCACATACCACCAACACCACCACCACATACCACCAACACCACCACCACCGTCACCACCAACATGTCCAACCAATACAGGTGACACAACTACAGTCAAATACCTTTAAATTTCGTATAAGTAAACACTGAATATATACTTCTCGAATAGCTTCACATCTTTATCAATATGATTAAGATTAATTATAATCTCAATAGAATTTTGTATTTCATCCATGAAAATGTTCAAGTAATTCACTATTTCATAATAAATTTTATTGTTGATTTGTAAAATTTGAGACATTTTTTTTATGAACATATTCAACATCGATGTTATAACCAGGGTCATTGACATAAGTGTTGTAAGTGTTGGGGCTGCGATATGAAAATGCAGATGCTTAAGAGGCCACTTGAGAGGTCACTATTTGGATGATCAGTCCATATTTGAAGGGCCCCTTGAGAGGCTCATATCATTTCTCTATATATTTATACCAAAATACGTTCGATGTGGAGCCATATTTTTTTCCACTATATACATGTTGTCCAGAAGTAACGCATAGTCTACTTGCACCATTAACCATTGCAGGATATCAGTGAAAATACAATTGGTTGTAAACAAAATAAAAGCAAATTTGAGTCATAATCATGTTTTACTAGATATTTTCAACAAACGAGGGCACTCAACGATTTTTTTTTTCTTATATTCATGAAAATGTTTATTCTGAAATTGCAAGCAAGGAAGACAGGAAAACTTTTGCAAGCAAATTTTCAATCTCCTACCAGAATAAAGATTTCAAGAAATCAAATGTTTTTGAGGTTATTCTTTCACAGATTAGTTTACAGAGACTACATTTAGTAATAGGTGCATTGGTTTATGTACTTACAAACACAATCCTAGAGTAAATTAATCGCTTCGAAAAAAATCTTTGTTATGTTCTGAAAAAGTTGCAAGCAAGGAAGAGCTGCTACAAGAATAAACATTTACCCGAATAAACCGTTGAGTGCCCCTTAACAAATAAATATATCAATTTGAAAATAACCTGAGGTCCTTGATGAAACTGAGTAGGTGATGCATGTCTGTCCCGCTTGGACACACCTCGCTGCACATTCCGTTTCATACGTCACAGACACGTATTCGTTGTTATCTATCCTCATTCCGTTTCGCGCTATATCAAAATGATCTCCTTTTGTAAAGGCTACGGGCAATGCTGAAGCGAAACCGGCGCAGCAGAGAAGTAATACGTAATTATGCATCTTTGTTTGAAATCGGTTTACAATTGAATGCTATAGATTCTAAATATTGTTTTTTTTTTCAACACAAACTTTTTTGTTACGTTAACTTTATTTGTTTCGATATGTATCAATGTCTGTATATACCATTAGCCTGTGCAATTTAAATAATTTTCAGTCAAAATTATCTGATTTATATATCAATAAAACAATTTCCATCAGAAAAAAATAATTCATTTACATAAGCATGTAAGTGGATTTATGCACATATTTTATTATTACAAGTTATTGATAGGAGGTTCTGCAAATATAACAACCATTTCTGTCGTCTAGAATTGGTGCCTTGATAAAAAGTGTCGGTCAAACTATTGTTTCGTCCTCTGAGTAGTTGCATAGACATTGATTAGAGGAATAAAAGGTAAAACAATTGAAATCACTCATTTCCGTCCATTAACTAAAATAAATAATGGCATTTGATACTTTTGCCGTGGTCCGAACGCTTCACATGGCAAGCAAGTAAAAATATGAAATATGTAAATTAATAATGCAATGATCGCGGTATCCTGTTTGACAAACGTTGATTCTATTAACGTGCTTTTTTCGTAATTAGCTGATAATTCATTTGGTGTTTTGATTTTAATCTTTTTAATGTAGTTTGAATGACGTCGAATTACGTTCCAACCAGAATTCGATATCATTACTTATTCATGACATATTCTAGACGTATAAATATACGTCAAATACACGTCATTATTTTGATGACGTAATTGTCAGACAATGATGGCATGTTTTATATTCGGCATCGTAGCGACGTTATAATCATATGAAGGACGTCGGAACGTACAATTAAGCAAAAAAAGAACGTTCTTTGGATTGTGTTCCGTGAGTGTGATGAGCATTTTGCTAGGTATACTCGAGAATGTAGGTCATGCTAGAATTATGGTTATTTGTAAGTATTAACTTCATTTTTGAAAGAGACAAAAGGGCTATGATTATTTTTTTTTAATTGCCAAGTTTAAGATATATTTTATTTTCTTACCTGCCAAGATATACAACACACGTTATGAAAATGACGCCTTTTTTAATTTTGATATGTATTCACGTAATCGATGTGTTTTCCTTTGCTTTAAAATATAGCACCGGAAATAACCTTAGTGAACCTAGTTTTGTTCAAAGAGTTTGACGATGTTTAACAACTCATTATTGCAATCGATGCATATTACTCCCAATAAAACATAAAATAGCTCAATATTAATTGTTTTAATGAAAAAAAAACTATTCATTCATTCAAGAATTAATTCAAGTGGAAGTGTTCAAGGGGGCAGGTTGCAAAGGATATTATTTTAATTGAAATGTTCGATAGGCACGATCGATATTCATGAAGCCAACGCGGCTGTCACCTAACCACCTCTCTTCTGCCACTACATTTATTTACTAGAATAATTGGGTGCCCTCCACCTTTGTCTCCTACATGTATTTTATTTTTTGTTTTTTTTTTCTGATCACTCACGTGATGTGAATGTTTTTTTCATCATAAACTCTATATCGATCAATCAAATACAAGCAGGTTAAATCTATGTATTTTATTAGTAAAATCGAAAACATATATAACCAACAATTAAGAAATATAGTCATTTTTTTTAGAACAGTATGCTCTACTCTTTTTTAATAATTTGCATAAACTTGCAAAAGTTTTCTTTCGATGCAGGTAATACTGCTGCATACACGAACACACAAATATATAGGTGCAAACTGCAAGTCAGTTTGATGTTTATAACACTATATGTTTGATATAATAGCAAGAAAAATCCATTTACAGAAGGTTCTGTAGAAAATGCAGTACTTTTTCACATATTCAACCAAAAACGAACAATAAACTGGAACCTCTAAAAGGATATGAAATATCATTATTTTCATTAGTCTGGCGATATATATTGCAAAGTTGCATATTTGTTTCATTTACGTTTTTATATTCCTCGCTGGTCTGTTTGAATTCTAATTTAAAAGGTTATATCTCCAAAACAATCTCGACTGCTCACTTAAGACATTTTTGTGATGTTTGGTACTGCTTCAAATGAACGGTAGAGTTTATGATTTTACATGCAACATACAATCTTATTTTACATCAAAATGATCTCTTTAGAGTAAATCAAACCAAAAAGGAATTCAAAGGGGTTAGATTAGATTTCAAAAGGTGTTTCCCCACAGTCATATTTGATCCACAAATATCCGAGATGAAACTCAATCCACTAAATCCGAAACTATCGTAACTTTACGCGGTTGAATTATGACAAGTTCGACATTTACTCAACAACTAAATTAACTCAATCTGTCAGTCTATGCAAAGACCGCCCATCCTTTTCCCATATCATGTAGCAGCTTATGGAGGTGGTTGTTCACCACCCATTTCTCCACCATCAGGACCCTCATCATTACCGCCCTCATCTCCACCTTCACCACTGGCCTCCTCTTCCGCAGTTGTATCTTCAGACGACTCCGATGAGGAATCGCTTCGCGGCCCGCGACACCTCTCAATGGATTCGGCGCCGAAATCTTGGTATTCTCCGCAGAAGAACATGGGGTCTTCTTCATCGTCGGTCGTGAAGGGACCGAAGCAAGGGTGGCCGTCCACGTTGTCGGGATCACATGGTTGGGAGCCCTTCTCAGCCTGATAAGAAAACAAAAACAAATAAAAAAGATGTTTTTTTAAAGAAGATGTTTTTGCGTTTTTGTTTTTATAGACAGACACAATAAACATATTATACATGTAGTTGCATGGCTGATGATAACAATGAGGTTAGTGTTTCAACTATTTACTAAAGCCTGTATGTTTAGATAATAAATACAAATCGAGACAAGAAGACACCCCGTTCGCTCTTATGTGTTATACTAAAATAAAAATTAGGTTTTTAACACGAAACGAGCGTTTTTGAGTTTCCTTTCATATGGTTGTTAGGATATTAAAGCTTGGAAAAGGCTTTCAATGTGGCGAGGCCCTTTTTTCGGTTGAACGTGTTAATAACATGAACTCACAAATGCCAGTGCGTAGAAATCGGACGCCGGCTTGAAGAAAGCAATGACGTACGGATTTCCATCAGAGTCGAAAAATTCAACTTGCTCCTCGCGGTCGCACCTTAAAGGGAAGCCATTGATCGATTAAGGCAAATGCTAACTTTTCTGTACATCTATATTAGGAATTCATTGAAAGCATGTAAAACGTTGCGTAATTACTTCTATGTAGTTGTAAGCTGTATGAATATTCATGATATCTATTTGAATGATAATTTATTAGTCGCACCAAAAAGATATCAAAAATAATAAAAAAAATGCATGCAGTTATTCAATGTTCGTGAAGATATACACTTGCATAAGAAAAAAAACATTCAATGTGTCATTCATTTTTACATTACAATAAGATACTAAAATCTTATACCCTTAAAGCAATCATACCTAAGCATAGGCGGCGGATTCTCTTCACCCTCAATTTCTTCGGGCCAACGTGGCACGTTATCAAGCACTTCCCCGTTTGCACTCAGGTAGCACACTGCCCCAGGTCGCTGACCGCCCCTTTCCTCACTGCTTGAGGAAAGACTGTCGCTGTCAGATTCAGGAGAACGGTTGCCAGCTCCAGGACCTGGGTTGTTGTTAGGACCGCGACCGCCGTTGCCTCCTGGTAGATTGATTTGAACTTCAGATTAATGAGGTATATTTAGGGAGATCATGTTGGATTGCATGGACAAAAATGAAAAACATCAAGCCCGCAAAGTGTGACTTTTCTCGATTCCCGCTTGTAACATTAAAACACTATTATGTATATTCGCCGTTTGCTAATAATCCAATTATGTCTTATTGAACCCACTCGGCAAGACGTCAACGGACGTTGAGCGGACGCCCGATATTGGGCCCGTATGAAAGTTTTCCGGACGTCCTTATTCGTCACGGACGTAGAAAACACGTTGCATTGACGTCGCGCCCGAATCAGACGTAAGTATTACGTTCTGTGGACGCCGGGACGTAAAAGGACAAACTTTCATACGGGCCCAAAGTAGGTCATCCTCTCAACGTCACGACCAAATGCGATGTACTGTGGACGACCCTTGTCGAATGGGAAAGGAGTATATGATCGTTGAGGGGGAAAGTATGCTAAATGTGACCTTAGATGGAATTAGAAAAGTCTAGAAAAATCTAGAAAAGGTCATTGTAAAAAAAATCTTGATAAAAATCAAATGTTCATAATTTGTTTTAATTATTGATAAGAGATGATCAGATATGTTAATAAATTGATAATTATTTCAGGTCGATTCAACATATTTGATTTTTATCGTAAATAAGAACGCCCAACCCCCCCCCCCCTTGCTTTATAAAACACGAATAAAAAACGGATGCATTTTCTCATAGATGCTAAAACCAAATGGGTAGATTTATATTTTGCATTATTTTACTAAAAGAATGATTTTCAAAGAAATTGTTGTGTTCTGTTATACAAAATATTCGAGTAATTGAGAACTTCTGCAAGACAAGACATTAAATTATAAATAAATTATCGATGTGTGCTCTCACTAACATATGATAAAACCGTTATATTGTTTCAATGATTGATATCTTCTTTAATTACCAAAATCTATTTACCATTTCGATTTTGTCCTCTTCTATTCCCATTTCCACCTCTGCGACCATTCCTTGGTCTGTTCCGTCTGTTATTTTGTGCATCCACGGCACACAGAACAGCCAGGGCAAGGACAATGAAAAGAAGGCTCCTCGTTGCAACCATGTTCCTGCCAATTCAATAACGCACATAGTGTTATTGGGTGTCATTCAACGATCATATGTTAACCATTGTTTCTAAATTTATGAATTTCCAATATATGCATAGTAATGTATGTTAATCATTTTTTTTTTAATTTTTAATTCGCTTATTTATACTTATGATCTGATGTTACAATCCGCAAAAAATTGAGCGATAGATTATAACTGCAAGAATAAATAGTTAGAGTGAAGAAGAAACTATTGCAAAACGAACGCCGATTCAAAATAGTAAGTGATTCAAACTAGTTGTTGTTTCCATCGTTTTTTTTTTCTCATTTAACAAAAAAAGCTTATATTTCCATAATTATCATACAATATTTTTACTAAATATGCATTACAAAATCACAATTACATTTACAATTAAAAACTAAAATGACACTGATAAATTATAAACAAACTTACCTTAAGCTGATTCTAACTTTCTAAAATTATCCAAAATCAGAAATGTGTTCATTTATTTTCATATCACTGAAAGCTGCAGGCGATTGTTTTTGAATGTGATAAGAAAACTGCATGAATTTATATACTAGATACATCGTGACACTAGGAATAAATCGTGATTTAAAATCAGCGGAGCATCCCATTCTTAAAACGTCGTGATGTTGTCATCAGACCATCTTCAAACATTATCCCTGGGAAGAGCTGCAGCAACACAACCTTAGTTGAACTGTCACTGTAGCATGAAATAAAGGGGGTTTACTACACATGTATCTCTGTTAAATAGTTTTCTTAAATATATGTTCATATGTTTCAATCAGTGGAAACAATGTTGCTGATCAATTTAAGATTGTGTTTCAGAAATTAAAAGGTTACCGTATGTTTGAAAAAATGTATATATGTTCTTTTTATAATTATAATTTTCTCTACACATATAATGTTTGAGCGTTTTTTTCTGCAATCGCGAATTGCATCAACTATCACAGGTTTGTTTTTTATTATGAGCAAGAGTTATTGCAACTCCTCGGTTGAAATTATATGTCTAAACAATACTCATTGTGTTTTAGGACAAACTCGATAGATTTAGAATCTTTAATGTGCGTTTTGGGCATTTGATTAAACCAAAAACGTTGACGTGATCATGCTTGAATCGATCAAATCATACACACATGTACATGTATGTTAATGGTCGCAGTATGAATCCAGTATCTTAAAATAAATAACCGAAAACATTCAGTAAATCCATGCATTGTCAAGATATGACCTTTGAAATCCTGGATTTCTAGGAAAAGTACGTTGAATTTGTACACTGGGGGATATTTCGAAAAATTAGATCACTTAGATATGCTATCGAAAAGAAATGTAGAACAAATATTCGTCTTTGATTTTGTTGATTTGAAGAGTCATCCACAATAACAAAATATTATGTTTAATGTATAGTTAATGTCACGATTTTTCCCTAAAATATAGATCATACTTTCGGGTGCAGAAGCTTTTTACTTATCGAGAATCGTCACGCTATTGAATGACATCAGGACGCATCGGTGCAATTGAAGATGTTTAAGTGTAATATGATGTAAATGTCAATCTCCCAAATTGAGGCTAGCAAAACATGGTTAGAATTTGTAAATGCTGTTCATATTTGTGTATGTGAAGCAATTAAATAAACTTGTCTACAGGCACTGATATGATTGAATCATATGGTGCACGAATAAATATGTTTATGTATTCCAAACTATAATTATATCAATCGTGCTGAAATATTTATAAAAAGTTTGTTTAAGTTAGTGTATCTTATAACCTTTCCCTTATTTTTATGTATGTATCACAGTTCATTTTATTGCAGGTGCGGCCTCAGGAAATCTTCAGCATTCGGTATCGCTTAATAGCGAATTGGTATGATTTTCAATAAATGTTTATCTATTGATCAATTTGTTTCAATAAAGGTGGATTCGCTTATACATGTAGTCACTTGATTAATCTTCGTAACGGATTTGTTTAGGTTTGAAATAATTTTTGATTGAGTTATTCAAGCCAAATCAAAAGGGCATCCCGCGATACTTTTGACAAATGGTTGTAAAACCATTTTAAAGTAACATAACAATGACGAGCAACAGCAAGTTAAGGGATTTTGAACTTTAAAATTTTGCAAAAAAGGTGTTCACTTTTTCCAGGCCAGCTAGGCTGTTTCCCCTTTTCAAGCTAGCTTGGAACACAAAGAAACACTCGTGGCAATGATCGAAATGCTTCATATTACCAAATAACGTATCGTACACTGTAAATAACCGTTTATCAAACACTTGCGGGCAATTTTGTTAAAACGGGCAACAATTATTTTCACTACTAATTTCACAAAAATTGAGAAATTGTCAAAAAACATATTCGTCAGACTACACAAATCTCCAAATTAGACTGTATTTTCTAAATTTTTCTCCAATCAAGCTAGAATATGGTGAGGAACACATACATGTATTATTTTGGAACAGCTCATGAGGTGCCCTTCCAGTGAAATTCCGTTGGGTTTATGTTATTTTATAAACACATATTCCGTTTTCGCCGCGGTTTCCGAAAATTCCACTTGCCAGTGACAGTACCATATTTTTTTTAACAGATATACTTAGTAGTTAACTCAATAGCCAAATAATATTTGAGTATTGCCAATGCGGTCAAACATTGACATATGTTTTAAGCTGTCCAAAATGCATGTTTGCGTCACACATTTTAGTTAAGACGCAATTGCATGCATGCACTGTCTCACGCGAACAAGTGATGACTAAATTATAATAAGCTTGTATGCATCCTATTTTAATTTGACCTTTAATTATATCTAATTGCAAATGCATTTTTATGATGTCACGAGTTGAATTGAAATGAAGGGATTTCGTGCAAATCTGTTTCAGATAGATGTCTGTTGAAAACATATTCTTCAGTGCATAATTTGAAATAAGCTTTGATAAGTATGCGATTTCCCTTATGAACTAATTGACCGAGGTTTCATCTAACGAAAACGGTATATCAGGTTCTTGCATGGACCTTTCAAAACCACCTTGCAATTATTGTCGTGTCGTCACCAAATACACGAATAATGTATTAATTGGGCATCCCTGAACAAAATTAAATCATGTTTGCGTAAGCCCATTTGTATATCTATACGTCACGTATCAGGCATATAAAACAGGTAGTTTTGTGACGTTTTGACATATATGACAGGTAGAGATCGATGAATATCAAATACCGACTAAACTAATATTTTAGGTAAGTCAAAACAATAGATAATTGAAGGTTGACTAAATGTTTGAACGCCAGTTGTATATCAATATTACTATCGATATGATTCAACAATTACAGGAAATGTATTTATAAGGTAAAGACACGCGCTTGTGGAATTTGCTGCGATTGCCGGGGAATTCAAAGAAAATATATGCGATATGCGATATTGCTGAAAGGCTAAATCCCCTGCGATATTGCGAAATATGTTCACGCAGGTTTTGCGATTTGCGATATCTGAGATTATTTGGTAAGAAACAGTGCAATAAACAAAGGATTAAACAAACTTTCTCTGCGATTTGCGACATGGCGATATGCGACACAGCGAAATTGCTTGCGACACTGTGGAATTATTTGCGAAATGTCTGCGAAATTTAGCAAAATGATTCTGAAAATAATATTTAGTGCAAATCAGATGTATTGTTTCTAATACGATTTTTATTACTATAGTTTACTGTGAACAATTGTATTGCATTTAGTACCGAAAACATGTTATATTACCATGAAACTGTCAAAATCGATGGTACATATCTATTAAGAGGTATGTGTTGCCAGGCCCTTAAAATATCTCGTTTCTACCGATTGAACACATTGATTTTGAATTGAAAAAATTTATCACATGCGCTTTATCTATATTATTTATGCCGTTTATGTGGTGTCGGGTTATATTCAACCACCATGAGAGTTTATCATATAGACTCTATAATTCCATAGCAGTCTATAGACCTTTAATAATATTGTCGCACCAAGCGTCTCTCTATGGTTAGCATATTGAAATCTTTGCACTTTATGGGTTATTTAAATGGTTTTATGAGAGTGTTTTTCTGTCAATAAAGAGCCCTTAATGGACACTTTTTACGAATTTTGAAATTTACTTTTAATAGATAAGTCATTTTTACAACAATCTATATGATTTTTGCATAGGGGTAACTTTATCATTTGACTTTAAGTTGGTCAACACAACACCATTTAATTTATTAGAATTGGAATGTGTGGTGAAGTTAAAGCATTGCACATGGGGAAAAAAGACTTTTTCAATAAACGGACACTTGTCGTAATGCGATTAAAATAGGGCTATAGAGCAAATATTTTGATGTTTCATGTTTTTGGTAGTAGCGAAAAGGACGAATTCGGTTTATATAGCTCTTGTTTTTCACTACAGACTCGATAAGTATAGACTATATAACTTTACACACATCACACGCACATGGTCATTTACCTAGTCTTGTAGTGACTGGAACTAGTCTAGCGATAAAAGGTTAGCGATAGGTGGTGTCACTATTCATATATTTAAATTACTGTTGAAAAAACCTGTCCCTGAACGGACTCACATTGGTTAAATAGCAGGGTGTCCATTATTTGAGTAAGATTTGAAGTGTCCATTAATTGAGAAACGCATCTAGTCTACACTTAATTCTACACTAAAATATTCTAGGGATATTAGAAACTAAATGATATGATTATTGCACAACTTAGAAAATTTAGTAGAAACAAGAAAACTTTAAACTCATAGAATTCTAGATCAAATTCTAAGCAAGGCTGCTGCTACACAACTTATGTGGATAAATATTGATTCAGCCCAGTACCAGATAAAATTAATTCTAACCTATTTCCATTCAATATGTAGACAATTGTATGGAGGTCGTACTTTTATCAAAACTGAGTATATATGTTTGTCCTGATTTCTAATGATTACTTAAATAAGTTCTGTTCTTAAATAAAGAAACGCATGTGCAACAAAATCAAAGAATAGACATTTCATGAAAATTCGTCAGTGCTTATAAGAGTTTATTAGCTTGAATCTGCATTCTTGGTTTTGTCGCCCGATCCGTGTTTTTATAATTATGAATCGAAATGAAAAAATGATTTATTCAATAATGTAATTGTTTTTCCCATTCATCTATGTTTAAGACGCCATATCTTGTTTAGTTTCACTTGTTATATTGTGATATTTTCGTATCTTATGCATTAAAGTATATGTAATCCAATATATAAATAAGTTATGAAAATTATTGAATGTCATTGTTTAATTACCTTTTTAAAAATATATGTCACTAAATAAACGAAATTTGTCAATCGTCTCCCGAAACGGAGACGCCCGTCTCCTGAAACGGAGACGTCTCCGTTTCGGGAGACGTCCTCGACCTGTTCATATCGCATAACGCAAAACCCCCAAAAATATTCCACAAGCGCGTGTCCGTACCTTAATACCATATTTATCATATTGTGTGATTTTGTATATGGAATTTGTTTTTATATACGGATGACTTATTCAACACAGAGTGACGTCCTTCAATGGCAGGTTCAAACGATAGTCAGTAGCTATTTGTACTAGCTCTTAGGTCCATTACAAATAATGTATAGTCTAAATGAACCCTCGTTTCAATACCAACATTATTTTCAGGAACCAAAATGCGATCCTCCGACCTCATCTTCATAATTGTTACCATGGATACAATATGTCACGTGACAGCTCGACCAACAGCGAGGCACAAAGATCACATGAGCAGATTTGGCGACTTTGCTCTCCTGGTGGATGATCCAAGCGGAACTTATACAAGTGAAGAAAATGCACCAGAACGGCTGACCGGTGGCGACAGAAATGTGTATTCGCTTTCAGATCTATTGTTGATTCGACGAATGTTTTCTTATCAAACCTCCAACAAACAGGCGAAACAAAATGAAGAAACCGCGAGAACGCTTGATATTAGTTATCCGTTAACAGAGGAGATTAAACATGCATTACTAAGGAGCTACATGAACTCGGCTTTCAACTCGTTGTTTTCCGGTAAAGAAGCGTATGGAAATAATAAAAGTAAACAAGGACGAACACAATTTCGTTTAAAACGACAGGTGAGTCAGGATATCAGTCTGGAGGAAAAGAAGCGAATGTGGAGATTGCGTAAAATAATGAGAAGAAAACAGAAGCCTCCATAATGCAGTTTTTTTAAATTAAATAACCCGGTTAAAATAAAGAGTTTGTTTCATTTAAATATTTATATTTTGCTTGTATATCATTGTTTGTTCTTTTAAATAATGGAGTTAAAATAAATGGTTAGTATAATAAAACTATTTATATTTTGCCGGTATATCATTTCGGTGAAAACGGAAGGTGATGTTTAAATATTTTCAATGTAATATGAACTTCTAGTCAATTTTATTATTCAGTATTATTTTCGCCATTCCATTTCAAAGTA
This sequence comes from Hydroides elegans, assembly GCA_001703475.1. Taxonomy (NCBI): domain Eukaryota; kingdom Metazoa; phylum Annelida; class Polychaeta; order Sabellida; family Serpulidae; genus Hydroides; species Hydroides elegans. The sequence goes on from LQRL01112654.1 coordinate 12,476, forward strand.
AGAGAATGTATACATGTAGATCTCAGGCGCGAATCCCGAAATTGTCTAAAACGGAGTGTCTTTCATGGTATTATTGAGATTCTTCGTTAAATAAAAAGTAGCATTTGGCATGTCTAAGAGCTGAGTAGGTACACCAACCACGATGGATCATTCCTCATCCAAACATGGGATTTCGTATTTGAAGTTTAATAAGGGACTAAGATTAACATTATGATACAGCAGTTATTTATTTATCATAATTAGTGATATTGTTATTGTGTATTATTATGTATCTGCCCGTTTCGATATAGTGTATGTAGACATGCTATTGATTGTTTTCATCATAAAAAAAACATCATTTTGTCATCATTTAAATATACAGTTGAACGTATATTTTGGTTTAACATTTTCAAGTAATTGTTGAAAAATATGTCAATGATCTGGGATGAAACTTTTATAACATTTGGTTTTATTTTGAACTCTCAAACTTTCAAATCAACATTAAGAAAATGATAAAATATATATTTTTGTATTTTATTTGCATCAGCCAAAAACATCGAAACACAAAAAGATAATATAGCAGTTTGAATGGAATTTGAAATTAGTAAAAGAAAACAAAGGAATCAAATATTGCATCATTTCCTGGCCTTCAATAAAGTTATCAAACGTGCTGAAATATTAAACTTATAGCCTTTGATAGATATTTCAAAAGAAGAAATTTACAATTTTCATATTATGACACAATATAACCTTTTTTCAAGAATATCGATGAAATGCAGGTTAACCAAAATGAAGTCTCTAACACAAATTAAGTTTTGATAACAAATACATAAACACGAATCTATTTTCCATTTGAAATCGCTTTAACATTTGGCATGTTTGCGTCGTACATTGACAGTTATAAAACATCACGTAATTACACCGTTAAAAATGAGACCATAACAATAAACATATAAAATATATTAAAAAAACTATAAATGCTTCAAATCGTCAGTCAAAATGGAGACCATAACAAATGATTTTATACATATGTGTCGATGGATCGTTAACATAAATGTTTTGCTTCGAAATAAACCTGTAGTAAATCTATTGAGCTATCTTTTGAGCTCAATGTGTTTTTATAATTACGAAATTATGAAGTAAACAAAATAGAAATGAAGCCGAAAATCTTGCCAAAAAGCACATTAACCGTCCTTAAACCAATCCAATCTGCCTTCTCCATTCGTTTTCTTATTTACGGCGCTGGTGCTGGTCGCATTGTCGTAGTAGTGGATGTCTCAGTTTCATCACTGGGTCCCATCTCCTCTGGTCCCTCACCGGGTCCCATCTCCTCTGGTCCCGCTGGTCCCCCATCACCAGACATTTCCTCGCCGGATTCCATCTCATCGCCATCACCACGTGGTCGCTGGTTTTCTCTGCAGCGGCGGATGTTGTCAATAGTGAGTGGTTCGTTTTCGGTGCCGCAGAAATGGAGATCAGTAGCGCCGCCGGGGATGGAGAAGGGACCGAAGCATGTGGGGCCTTCGCAGGTGTTGTTGCCGAGGTAGGCCTGGATAAATAAAATAAGAAAGGAATTTTTAGTCGTTTTTTGTATTTATTTATTTTATATTTATTTTTATTTATTCTATTTTATTTTATCTTTATCTTGATTTATTTTTATTTATTTTTATTTACAGTATGATTATTTTCGGATGACTTGATCGCGATGCGAAAAAGAATATATATAACATTATTTGTTTTGAAATTTTGACTGTTTTTATTTGTGTGTGCAATCGCAATGAGCTGCTATAGGATTAGTGCAACAGTTATGATTTAAAACACGACGCAAGTTTCTTACTAGGTTCTTAAATTTACGCTGTGCTATTTGATTGAGTATACAAGTTTTATGATCAACTTTAATATCACAGTCAGTTAATTCAAATATTAATATATCACATAAATCACACTCACCATCAGCGCGTTGTAGTTGACCCTGCAGAATGACACCTTGTAGAGCACGGTCCCATCAGCATCAGCTAATTCCACGGCATTGTCCACATCGCATCGAGCGAATTCGCCACATCCATCCTCACTTGGCTCGGTGGGTGTTGGCTCCACGGGCGCGGCCACATTCTCGAACTTGCATGGTTCCATCAAACGCTCACCACCGCGCCTTCTGTCGCCCTCAGCGCTTGAGGAGGAGTCACGTCCTCCAAATCGGTCAAACATTTGGCGTAGGATGCCGCCGCCACCGCGTCTGGATTCGGGGCTTGAATCATCGGATTCGTCACTTCCGGAATCGTCTCTTGAACCAAATAATCCACCAAAGAAGCCTCGCGATTCCTCACTGGATTCAGACTCCTCGCTTCCTCTCTTTTGGGGTCCGCGTCCACCACGGGGTCCTTCACGTGACTCAGATTCTTCGCTCTCTTGGCGTCCACGACCTCCGCGTCCCCCTTGAGCAGAGATAGTGCTGGCGATTGCCAGAGCGAGGGCAATGAAGAGAAGGGTTTTGCTCAGTGCCATTTTGGGATCTGAAATGATGATTTGAAATGTAAATTCGGGCTATTGATATTGTGCTGTTAGATATTTCGGTTTTTATTTTGCTTGATTGCGAAATGTTCATAACATTTTTGTACAATTTTTTTTGTTGAAAAAAAATATCGATAGACTACTTTCATTAATTATGCAAATCTAAACACCTTAACTTCTTTCGTTTCAGCAGTGCTCGTCTGCTATTGGAATATTCTACATGTATATGCCAAAAGTGTTTTGTCCGTCATTACATCCTACAGAAAATTTGTAATGAGTGTCACATAATAAATATGCTATGTGTTTTAATTGATCAAACAAAAATATATACATGTACTATAACGATTCTGAACAGTTTTCCAAAATAAATTTATTTATGAATTTGATAAACTTAAAACAAAATCAAATAAAATTATTCTTACCTTATTCTTGTGATTTTTTAAACTGATTTCCTTTTATTTTGAGATTTCAATTTTTTATCTATTCGATAACTGAGCAGATGTGATGATGAAGTCGGGCCATGCTCGCTCTTTTATAGGACATTGAGTCGTGATTTTCGAACTCGATCGTGACGAGACGATTTGCTCAGATCATCGATTTCCGAACCCAAGTCATATGCTCGTTTGGCAAAGAGACATATTCTCAACCCCTATTATGTTTGGCGGTTAATATATTCACAGATTGAACGGATTAGAAGCGGATTAAAAGATTTAATATTGCTGAAATTTTGTCTGAGTCGATAACAAGTTTGCAATGAAAAAATGAATATGATTAGCATAAAACAAAATGAATGAAAAGCGATTGGATATTTTACTCAGTGAAGAATGTATAATTGAATCATTAAAAGGAATTTGAAACGAGATTTTCGTATAAATTCTATACCAGATAGCTGTTGATATTAATTCAATGAATGCATCGGCATGTTTCCGTTCAAATTTACTTAGGCTATTGTGGAAGTGATTGATCTTAAGCCCGAGATGTCATTACAATTCATTTTCTATAGTTGAAAAGTCATTATAAATGTTAGTGTTCAATATGATTATGCAAACCAAGACTATATAATTTGTTTGAAAAGCGTGTAATCCATTCCATCCCATAAATAATATGGGTGTATCAGTTTATTACACCTATCCTAAAAATAAGATATTGTCGCGACCCAAATTAAATAATCCCTTTGTTAAACTTTCTTGTGTGTCAAAATAAAAACATTAAACTGCTTATTGTTAACTGTACCACGATTATTAATGGTGTCTGAACGAGCTCTTTTCTTTTGCAATGGTTCAGTTTGTAAGCTTATTTTGTAATGTTAAAATTAAATAAATATCAAAGAAATTATTAAAACGGACATAAAATGGGTTTAAAAATTCGAATCCAGTAATCTAACAAGCATGGGAATATTAATACAATAGTAAATAGTCATTTTGAGACTAATTTTATGTCAACATTATATTTTTGACATAAAACGGGTTAAAGAATTCGAATCTGGTGGTTTAACTAAATCATATACTTGTAAATAGTGGTTTAAGCATAATGCATAATTGAAATACTTGTAAAACGTGATTTCGAGACTAATTTTACATCAAAATAATATTTTTCTTAACACATGTAACTATAACTGTTATTTCATCCACAGCCCCCTTGCTTTCTGTTGCGTTGACGAATTTGACTCTAAACAACATATGAACATTGTTTTAACGCTGAAATTGGGTCTATGCTTGAAATAAAGTTTTTTTTTGTTTAAATAAAACTAGTCTTATGACCAATTCCAAATGTCCGTGCAAAAAATAACACTTCATTTTTTTTGGTACCATCTTGATTAATTATCAGCTGTCTTACAGCTCGATTAGGGTTATTCCATGGCCCATGAGGTATAGCCGCACTTTCCAACTTTGATATAAAACGGAAAATATTTTTCATGTTTTTGTTAAGTTGTATAATGTCTTGCAAAGGCCCATGTGGATGCAAAAATAAACTTTTCATATAACAAAAAAAAAGAAGAAGGAAATGTAGTCAATTGTTGACGCGCGATTTTTTTAGACATCGGTCGGTCCATTAACAGTTCCCATTACATACAAATGTACGGTATCCGCCCAAAAAGTCTCCGGCCAAAAAGTTTCCGGCCATAAAGTCTCCAAAAGTGACATGATGTGCCATAATGTTTCCAGTGAAAAGTCTGTTATGCCTAAGTTGCACTTATTAATGAACGAGATATATTTATTAACAAGCAAGTACATATCTTAGTATGTCCTTATTTTTAAAAATCAATAAACACATTGATAAGTTTGGAGACTTTTTCGCTGGAAACTTTTTGGCCGGAGACTTTTTGACCCGGAAGTAGGGGGGAAAGGCCGGAATGAAAACAAACCCCTCCCCCTCCCTTTAATTATTTTGAAAAATACCCCCCCCCCTTTAAGATA
>LQRL01112656.1:0-10675 GCA_001703475.1 Hydroides elegans
GCAAAACTTTAGTTATTGGACCATCGAAGTTATTGGTCAGCGAATGAAACAAGATAGAATTCTATCTAACGAATTTCAAAACACAAACAATAAACAAATGAATGCATATCTAGGCGGTCATTTCCCAAACATATCCAAATCAGACCAATAAACATGGAATGTTTTGCGAGCATCCCCTATAAGGCGTTTGTTATGCTGTTTAACCATGTATGCAGAACTATTGAATGGCATCGTTTAATGCATAAGAGATATTGGCTGGATAACATGTATTTTGTTGAATTGCTGTTGATAAAAATTTCAAAGAATTTAAAAAAAGAAATGGACAGGTGTGGCAAAAATTGCCAAAAATTACAACGTTTTTAGAATTTAAAAAAACCAAAGAATAAAAAAGTTATTTGAGATACCAGTGGTTTGTTACCAAATTTTATATGGATTAAGCTGTTATGCATTCCTTATGGGAAACCAAAAGCGACGAGTGGTTAGGTCGTTTTGACCGCTTTATCAGTTTCCCATAAGGAAAACAGGGCAAGACAGGAAATAAAACCACGAAAATTCTTCCAATGTGGCCAGGCCCTAAGACTCTTTCAGAATTAGGATTCAATAACTATGAAAATAAAGAACTGATTTTACATATATGTATCTGTATTTCAATGTTCCTAAGTTCATTTTCAATATTTAATGTATTTTTAATTCCCTGTACGATTGAATTCAGACTAAAACACCTATTTAAAAACATATTTTATTTAGTTGTGATAATTTTGTCTTCATATAAGACAATAAATAAAATATATAAAAATACACTTAAAATATACACTCTGTTTAACTTATTGATAACGAATCCTTATTCACATTTTTGCTTAATTTCGTTTTGCTAAAGAGTACGGATAATAACATTTTAAAACTTAAAATTTGATGCGACAAGCATACAATTATATTACATTAATGAACATTATTTAAACTATAAATCATATATATCACAGTATATGGTCATGGAACAAAATGTTTGACTTTATAACTGCTTAAAATGTAAGAATACACTCAGACATTGCGCAAAATAAAGACCTGTGATGTTAGATCTGAGTCGTACATGTTTTAATGACAATGTCAATGTGTAATTATGTGATACAATATCAAATCCATATTTTGTGCATAGTCGAGTTTGGAGTATGAAAATGCTGGTTTGAACACAATGAGACATTCAGTCACAGTCACATACAATCTATACAATATCACAACATCCGAAGTATCACAAGGAACGTTATTAGTGCCGTTGCTAGGGAGGCGCTCACGGTTGCTACGCCACTTGTCTCGCCCTCGTCTTGGTCACTGTACGCGACGTAACTGCCACTGCATCCAAACCACCATGTGCCGATTTCGCGAGGGTAGGGCGGGTTGGCTTGGTCCACCTGGAGAAAGAAAGGAATATTTAAGATTAAATGATTAGTATAGTTAAAATGCTACTTCATTATTATGTTAATATATATATATTCTAAAAATGATTTTGTTGGAAAGCAATGCGTCAAAACACCTCGCAATTTAACATATGTTAGTCTGACAAAACATTGATCCCCTTTGGGTTCTTAAAACCTATCATGATGACGATTTTGTCGTTCATTTTTATGGGAAGAGATGAAACAATGACGGAAATATGCACAACCAAATATTTACTAACCTGGATAAGGCGGTCATTGTAGCGATAGTACATGTTATCCTTGAAGAAGTAAGTCAGTCCGTATCGCGACCACTGGTGTGCCCCATCAATCGAGTTGACAGGCAGGTTCCAAATAGAAAGGGGCCGCGGGTAACCACTGTCCATACGTAGCAACTGACTGTTGCTCACGCGTCGGCGCAGACGGAAGTAGATGTTGCCTGGAAACATGATGAGTATGTGTCACGTAAAGCATTATATTAATTAACATGGCATGCAATATTGGTCTTGGCTATTAGAAATTCTTTGTCTCACTGGTGTATCTAATTAATTTCAATGATAACAAGACAATCATCGATTGAATGTCCCCCGCCTCGACGCATAGAGCTTGCATCGGCTTGGAATCGAACCCAAGTCCCCCTGTATGGCAGACAATCATTCTTCCACTGAACCAACCATGTATTATATCTAGGGTTACTCTGTAATGGAATGCCCACATATTTGTCTTCAATTTATTGAACACTCACAAACATTACCTAAACAAATAGCTTAGATTCCATTTTAGTCGAAATATTCAAAATTAACCTTGCGAGGCACACCTTTGGTATCACCTGGACAAACTCATCTGGACGAAAGGACAGACGGACATACGGACACGGGGCGTTTCTATATCATCGCCTCAGCTAGGGAGGCGGAGGTTGAAAAATACAAATAAAATAGCTGTCTCATTGATATGTTAATATGCACACATATAACTTTTAATATATTCATGAGAACTCTTACATGTTTAGATAAGAGAATATCATGTAAATATGACTACGATACATGTGCGCAATTTATTGCTAACATATATGTACATGTTCACAATTTATTCAACAATTCATTAAAACCATGTTCACATAATTTCTGGTATTTAATAAAAATAACTGAAGCCCCTTCGCCCATTTTACTTCTGAACATAACTAATGTCTTACCGCTCATGATGTAAATGCGTCCATTGCGACGCCACACGAACGCAGCATCGACGCTGCTGAGATCAGCTGGGAGATTGAGGACGGTTAGTGGATAATCGTTCACATACTGCATATTGTCTCTATATACATAGAAGCGATTGCCACGAAATAAGAGGGTGTAGGCGGGTAGGCCGGAGTATGCAGGTAAGTAAAGGGCCGCGTCGATACCGTTGGCTACTCGGTTGCCCCAATCATCGCTGATTCTGCAAGAATGAATTCATTTATGGTTAGATAGTGTACATGAATGTTAATCCATATAAAATTTGGTAACAAACCACTGGTATCTCAAATAACTTTTTTATTCTTTGGTCTTTTTAAATTCTAAAAACGTTGTAATTTTTGGCAATTTTTGCCACACCTGTCCATTTCTTTTTTTTAATTCTTTGAAATTTTTATCAACAGCAATTCAACAAAATACATGTTATCCAGCCAATATCTCTTATGCATTAAAACGATGCCATTCAATAGTTCTGCATACATGGTTAAACAGCATAACAAACGCCTTATAGGGGATGCTCGCAAAACATTCCATGTTTATTGGTCTGATTTGGATATGTTTGGGAAATGACCGCCTAGATATGCATTCATTTGTTTATTGTTTGTGTTTTGAAATTCGTTAGATAGAATTCTATCTTGTTTCATTCGCTGACCAATAACTTCGATGGTCCAATAACTAAAGTTTTGCCTTGTTTGTCATTCTATTGGCTCTCATTCTTGCTTTTCCAAATATCCACAACCTCCCTCTCGAAGTATCTTATATTATCAACTTATATTAAAGTGACAAATGTATTGAATAAATTACAGTTATTTTTGAAGTCGTAATATTACCTGTGGCATTTTGGAAAAACATATCTAGGTTTATATTGGATGAACTTTTATAACCAACGGGATAGTTTTCGTTTGTTGTCGCGTTTGTAACGGCATCCCAAGTACAATAATAGTTCTAAGTGTTTAGTACAATTCCATATTATCATATAGTATTTCCTCAAAACAAGGGACACTAAAACAAGCATAAGTCAGTCATAATTTTCTTGCCTATTTCTGAATTTCCTTATACGACATTCTGCGAATCAAAATGTCATGTTATGAAACACGACTGCTGAGTTTGCTTGAGTCAGGGTTGCCAATACATTTGGTTATTGATTAGATATTGAATCATCATGAGTCTGTTAAAATATGCTTAGTAACCAAACACTGCTTTGAAGTCATGCTTTGTATTGATATTTCAATAACTTCCTTAATCATACAGTTAAAACCATTTCCAATTTGACAACTGAAACGAATAAACGATAGCTTACGATAGCTTACGAATAAACGATAGCTTACGATAGCTTACGAATAAACGATAGCTTACGATAGCTTACGATAACTTACGAATAAACGTTTGCTTACGAATAAACGTTTGCTTACGAATAAACGATATGAGGTGTATAAAAGGAAAAGCAAGTGGTCATTTATTAATACTACAGAATCATGTGCTAGAGTATGAATATCTTAATCATGAATAAGCAGTAGATAAACAAATAAGCGAATGCATACGAATTAACGATAGCTTAAGATAGCTTACGATAGCTTACGAATAAACGATAGCTTACGATAGTTTACGATAGCTTACGAATAAACGATTGCTTACGATAGCTTACGAATAAACGAATGCTTACGAATAAACGAAAGCATACGAAAAAAACGAGAAACGAATAAACGAATAAACGAATACGAATAAACGAATAAACGAATACGAATAATTTTGCTTACGATAGTCAAATTGGAAGTGGTTTTAACTGTATATCCAAAGTACATTTTGGTATCAGATATGGTTTTGCATGCTAAATTTATGTAATGAAATAGTGTTTTCTTCCTTATATAAATGATTGAATTTTAGTTCGATTATCTGTCGAAATCACTACATTCAGGTTATGATATAGTAGAATGACAAAAAACATTTAATTGGTTTTCAATTGCTGATTAAAATATGCTTTTCAGATCAAACAGATATTGCTACATACGCACCTCCGTGGATATCCCTGCTCGATTCCAGTAGACGTATCAATCTTGGCATAATAATTATCCCTGAACACATAAATCCCGAGACTTCCCCCTTCAATATGCGCCGTCATCGCATCGATCCTGACATCGCTACAGAAATTCGGCGCGCCCGGTGGAAACGTCATCGGCTCAGCCGTGGTACTTGCATCAACGTCTGGCCCGCCCATACCATCATCCTCTCCGCTGTCATTCCCGCCCATGTCGCCCTGGTTCTCGCCGTAAAGGGATTGAATACCGGCGATGTCATCGGGGTCAAGGGCGGCGTTAGGATTGTAGCCCTCGTAGAAGGGAGCCATGAGAGCGGAGCGTACTTCGGAGTGGGCCAGGCCCAAAGAGTGGCCGAATTCGTGGCCGGCCACTTGGAAGAGGTTTGTTCCTGGGAAATAAAAGAGACAATTGTTGATGTTGAAAATTAGCTTAGTATGGATATTTCTGCAGATGTATATACGATATATAGCAGGGGCTATGAATTATAATCATCAACGAATAATTACATACTTATATGTGATTTGATTCGGGGATTTGATTGAGTTTAGAAGTGTTAAAACCTGAATTAGGGCCTGGCCACATTGGAAGCTTTTACTTGCATTTTTTTCCTAACAAAGCTGTCTTCTAATGTATTCCTTATGGGAAACTAAAAAGGCAAGTTAAAGCTACCTAACAGCTCGTTGTTTTTGGTTTCCCTTAAGGAATACATTGGAAGACAGCTTTGTTAGGAAAAAAGGCAAGTAAAAGCTTCCAATGTGGCCAGGCCCTTAGATATTATAAAATGAAAAGTAACTTTCATTTTACCCTTGTTAATGTGTTAAGTTTTAAAACAAAGATAAACACATGGCTTTGTTCTCTAATGAACCATGCTTTCAAATGCATTCATTATTGGAACTTAGAAAGCGTCAAGGGTCTTAAAACGCAATAAGCTTTATTTTTGGACTGACAAACACAGATAGTTTTGCTACAAAACTAGTAACAGCTTCCCCTGTGGCAAGACCCTTATTCTTTCTGATTTGTTTTTATTTTACGAAAGAAAGACAAGACTTATGTAAGGGATGGGTGGATATAATGATCATGAAAAATTAATTGCACCCTTTTTATTACGGTATGATTCATAAGTAATGGTTCAGGGAATATTAACTGGAAACTCGCCAATACCCGCAATGAAAATGGGTTCTGAGATCACGAGCCAATAAGTAACAATCTATTCTTAGCGTGAACTTCATGCAACGGAATTTTCCTCGTCTCAAGTTTGGTTAGGTTTATATTCAATATTGAAATATAATATTTTGCTGTTTTTTCTTTTTCTTTCGTTTTCACTTCAAATAAATAATCGAAGTACATGTATGATATTATGCTATTGAATTGGACACCTTATAAGGTGCTCAAAAATATTTATCGTTTATCAATTTGGAAAATCTAGATTATAAATGCATGTGTGATGGCTTCAGATTATGGTTCTATAATTTTATTGCAGAAACAAGGAAAAACATATACAGAAAAATATCAATTTTGCTATTCTTGGGTTTTAGAAAAATATATTTTCCTTTCGTGATAAATATATATTACTCTAGGCCAAAAAAAAAAGATGTCAAGAAACAAATGCCATACCCCGACTAGTGCCCACAGTCCATTCCTCATCCTCATCAAAATGCGCATCGCCGTCCAGATGATGGCCACTCAACGGAAAGTACGCATGCGCCAACTCGCCACCACGTCCATCGAAGAAACTCTGATCAATCTGGTAGTGTGCGTTACCCCTCACGAAATAAATCAGAATATCGGCGGCGCCTTGAGTGACCCGCGTGAATGTGAGCGGAGTGACGTCGGACCAGAGACGGAGGGCGCGTGCTACTTCGGAGTCGACGGCGCTGTTTGTGAGGTCGCCCGTGTAGACCATGATGCGATAGGTGAGGTCGGTGCGGGTCCAGCCACTTCCTTTTGTATTCAAAAAGGGAGAACAAAGGTGTTACGTACATGTATTGAAGACAGGTTTAAATGGTTTGTGGTGTAAGGGATGATCACAAGTAAGTTATTGGTTAAGAATGACTAGTAAACAATACGAAAATGAGAAAAATATAAACAATCCATTGGAAATATTCATGTGAAATATAAGGGGTAGAAATTGATGGATATTTGTACTACAGTGCACCTGTCTGTAAAATGGGAGGTCACGATTTGGTTTGTGTAATGATCAAAGCAGGTGACTTGAATGTACTTATTTGACTTTAATGAACATAACAAAACAAAAACAATGTCGATGTTTCATATCTTACTTTATTCAATTAATTCAACCTTTCCATTTAATTGCACTATACATTGCTACAAATGTAGCCCAAGCTACTCCCTTCACAGCCTCCACTCACCCACAGTATCATAGCGTTTCCTCCTCTTTTTACCGTTCTGACCATCATCATCTCCAAAATCGAGGCCCGGCATATCTTCTTCCATCAACATATCCTCCCTTCCACAACGTGGCAGCGACATCAGCCACTTGGTTCGATCATCCAATGTACCGGTCACTTCAAGGTCATACCCAGCCGCGTACTTGGCTTGGAAGGTCATGAGACCCATACGCAACTGCGATGCGGCATCGGTCAGGGAGGACAGACGGGGGTCTACGGCGTCTGCACCGGCGTATTTGTTTTTAAGGAGGTATGCCTACATAAAGGAACAGCATGAGCCCACTCGGCAAACAACATCCTCAGGACATCCTAATCACGTAGTTTTACGTCCCGACGTCCGCGACACAATTAGGACGTCGCTAAGATGTTAACAACGAGACGTCCCAGTTATGTCATACAATGACGTCAATGGGACGAATTGTTCATGACATGACACATTTACACGTCCAGAGTACGTCAATAATCAGACGTTGTAGGGACGTGCTATTAAAGGCGTTCTAATTACGTTGCCAATTTGACGTCCCCTTTACGTACCAATATTACGTGGAAAGGACGATATATTTTGGTCGGGACGTAATCTGACGTTCTTAGGACTTCATTAAAAGACGAAATTACGGAAAGAACTTATTGTTTAAGAGCATTGCGAATACCCCTTCGAAAATCGAAAATTTTGATTTTTGACCACTTATAGTGGGAAATGTTTTGATTTCAAAATGGTACATAATAGTCCAGTTGAATATCTATCATATTCCTCAAAAAAGTATATATATGATATTTATGTATAAAGTTATTATGATATTTAGATAAACATGTCCGTGTAATATATTACGTCCCATAAAGGACCGTCCTTTAATCGTCCCTTCACGGACCAGTATAGGACGTCGTATTTAAAGTCTTTGCGGACGTTTTTTAAACACGTCCGTTGGATGTCCGATATGGACGGCGATGTGACGTCTAAAAATTTACGTCCGGCAAACTTTCATAGAGGCCCAGTAGATGAATGAAATAGGACGTCATGTAAAGACGTCGAGGGGACATGAAAAGGACGTGTCTTTGCCGAGTGGGAGGTTATAGGGACTGATTAATTATTTAAGTAATAAATAATATTGCGCTGATTGAAGACGAATTAGTCAGAATAGACAGGAGACGTATTCAATCAACGATTGATCATAGTTTATCGGGATTGTATTGAGCTGATAAATTTGGATTTTGATCGACGTATGAAAAATGTCTTTGCTATTTTTTTTACTTATTTTATTTATTGTATTTCTATAATTTCAAAACAATTAATGAGCTCAGAGTCTGCCAATTGATATTCACAATTATAAATGACTATGTAGTGTGGATAAAATAAAAGATATATTAAACACCAATAAAAATATAATATAACATTAAGATAAGTATAGGATAAAGAACGAGGTCAATCCATTACTTAAAATATTGTACAGTTCCGAGGCGCAGCCGAGGAAACTGTACTATATTTTAAGTAATGGTTTGACCGAGTTCTTTATCTGACTTAGTTTACACCCAAAAATGTCAAATTCCATGGACTGCTTTAACCTCCTTTTTTTCGAAAACTTAGAGAATAGTTTTTTTCTTATAAATTAGATTCTTCTGCGTGCAGATTCTATTGAAAAAATAATGGACAGTCAGTTTCATACACGTGTAGTTTTCTCTAATAGGGGCGAATTCTATCGAAAAAATAATGGACGGTCACGTTTTGTACGTGGAGTCAGGTTAAATCAGAATATTAATCAAAGCCAAGCAAAATGGATGACCTTTTCAAAATTATTAAAACGAATTCAGATTTTGTTAAACTGTACTTAATATCTTGATAAAAACTACGAGGATTTTCATTAAAAAATATATCTGAGCTGGATAAGGGAGCGGTTATATTAAAGTATTTATTCCTAGATGAGAGTGACATACGGGGGTGACATAATGTTTAAAACGGACGTCACCCAGGCCCTTTTAATGCTGATTTTTAGCAAGTTTCCAACCCATGTTTTAAAACGAACATAAAAATCTACACACCTCAAATCATCAAGTAATATGCGTTGAAATTGGTAATAAAGTATATAATCCAAAACAAAGGAATAACAACTTTATTCCTAATGATTTTAAACATTATACTTGTAATCTAGATAACTTTTTATCACTTTTTGAACATATTTGCTTTAACGTGTGTTTATCTACAAGTTCCATTGTTCTTATGCATTTGCGTGATTACGTCACAGTATTTCTACGCAAAACATTGCGTCACAATTGGGCTCGTATTTATGACGCAAACGTTTTTAATAAATCAATTTTTATATGTGCGACAATTGTGTTTATATGAATTTTGAGATGATAGAGGGCAGTTTCGTAGGGTGCTGGTGAATAATATTATCTCTAGAACGAATATTATTTAATTTCAAATGCAAAAAAGCGGACATAATAAAGATAGAAATATTTAAATATATTTAATTAATTAGTAATAATCGTTTTATTAATACTGATGGGTCCAAACCAAATAACTAAAAAAAAATCTATATTTGGCCCTTTCGGGGATTTTATTTTTATACATTATTTAAATGAATTTGACATTCAGATGCAAGTATCTAGGAATAAAAACAATACTACAATTCGTGACGAGTGAAATCTGTCAATTCACCTCGGGAAAGCAAAAAAATAGTTTCACTCGAGCTTCGCTCTCGTGAAACTATTTTTTTGCTTTCCCTCGGAGAATTGACAGATTTCACTCGCCACTCATGAGGTATTGTCATTTTATTGAAGTCACACAAGATGCCGTAAAGAATTTTAAGAAACGATTGGACGACGATTTTAAAGAAGAATCTGCTTACAATCTCCTCGAGTTCAAAAGTAAGTTTTTTTTCTATAAATAAGGGCATGCATACAATATATGGAAGCGATATGCAAATATACAAATAAAAATATATTATAATGTATAGGATAATGAATGAGATCAATCCATTACTTAAAATATTGTACAGTTCGTAGGCGCAGCCGAGGAACCTTATATATAATTTGAAATAATACCATTTTATTAATCGCGCTTTCAAACAACCTGAAATTTGCATATCGCTCATTGTATATGCCCAGAAATTTGATAAAAAAACGTCGAAAAAATACTATCAACAAGTACATCAGTGAAACTCATCAAGTCCTCCGCTACTTTAACAATCAATAGTTGAAAATTGAAAAAAAAAACGTAGAAAATTCAATTAGAAGATCCATGGAATCCATCGAAGGACCATCTTTCTCACAACGTTTTCTCACAACGTCTTTCTCTGAACGTCTTTCTCTGAACGTCTTTCTCACAACGTCTTTCTCACAACGTTTTTTTCTCACAACGTATTTCTAACAACGTCTTTCTCACAACGTCTTTTTCACAACGTCTTTCTCTCCACGTCTTTCTTATATCGTTCTTACAACGTTTTCTTTACATACTCGTCCTCACAAAGTAGTCTTCGCCCACTCGGCAAAGGTTGGTCCTTTTCACGTCCGTTTGACGTCATTTACGCACGTCCGTTTTGGGTCCTACATTGAGCCCAGGTGAAAGTTTGCCGGAC
>LQRL01112656.1:10868-31367 GCA_001703475.1 Hydroides elegans
ATCTTAAATGCGACGTCCTAAAGTGGTCCGCATTTCGTCTTACATAAATGTTTTAGGGACGTCATTTTTGGACGTTTTTTAAATTGCCCGCTCATTTTTATTTCAAAATCTCAAATATATTTTATATAAATATTATATGTATACATTTTTCTCTAAAATGATAGATATTCAACTGAACCATATTTTCCTATTTGAAAACGACAATTTTCAAACTATAAATTGTCCAAAATCAAAATTTTCATTTTTTCGAGGGGTATTCGCAATGCTATTTAACAATAAGTTTAATTCATAAGTTGGTCTTTCAATGGGGTCCTAGTAACGTCGCATCACGTCCCGAACAGGATACAATGTCCTTGCAACGTCATATTGCGACGTTAAGGTTACGCCATATTTACAACGACGCAAGGACGACTTTAATAACACGTCGCGACAACGTATAATTTGCGATGTTATACGGACGTGTTGATACGTCACGCCATAAAAACATGTGGCAAACACGTCATTTAAATGCAATGATGGGACGTCTCATATTTTACATCGTAGCGACGTCATATTCGCGTCACGGACGTCGGGACGTAAAACATCATGGTCAGGACGTTCTAAGGAAGTTGTTTGCCGAGTGGGTCACAACATCACGATATACGCGATACCTTTCTCTATTTGCCTAAGTCCCCAAATCACCATTTTTTCTAAATTCGCCATATACAATTATTGAGATTTTTCAAAAATAATATGCCTACGCACAGCTTCAATATATGGTCATTCCATGTGCGAAAGGAAACAAAAACCATCGAGAAATAGCCGAGAACTCGTTCGTACAAACTACCATCAATTAGTACGCTATTATAAGTCCAAAAATCACAATTATTCGACAATTCGCCAAAATTATATTTTTGCGATACGCCTACGCCTATGCGTTTAATACACAGCTTCAATATATGTTCTTTCCATGTGCAAAAGGAAAATGAAATCCCATGAGGGATAGCCGAGATCTTGTCCATTGAAAGTAGTGCCCAAGGTGTCGACAGACAGGACAGACGGACGGACGAACGGACGGACAGGGTTCATTTGTTTTATAATGCCATAGAACGCATTGAAAATTTGACATTTTTTTGAGAGCTCAATTATTTCTTATAGTGACGGACTGACAGGACAGAATACTATAGTTTTCCGCTTCGCGCTAACGCGGCGGCCGAGGACTAATAAAATAAATTCAAACAAATAAGCTAAAGTCAAAATTATATAAATTAAAATGTGTGTTGATATTTAGAATAATACGCGTTAATAACTATAGCGTCGCGTAGTTACAACACTATACTATTTCTAGCGTTTAGCGTTTAAGCTCGAAAACTACTTTCGTATAAAAACATAGCATTTATTCCCTTCTGTTCACGCAAAAATCGGGCTTTTTTTGGCATTATTTTATAGCTTTTATTTTGCGTGAACGCGTCTTAAGCTTAAGGCGCGTTCACCTTATAAGGTGTTTCATAAATGAGGTTATATGGGTTAAGCGTTTATCGTTTAGCCTATACTGTTTATCGTTTAACGTTTAACCGTTTACGGTTATCGTTTAGCGTTTCACCGTTTACTTTTTAGCGTTTATGCGGTTACCTATCAGCGTGTAGCTTTTTTTCAGGTTAGGTTGGACACACCTTCGATCTACCCCCTTCCGAAATAGACTTATTGGGAAGTCAATCGGGAAACCTGTGTTTTCATTTTAACGAGGTCAATGATATCAAGAGCAGAAATTTGAGAGTCCATTATTTTACTACTAGGTGTCCATTATTTTAAATAATGGACTCCTAGTAGTACATTACAAAAAATAATGTACTCTGAATACAAAGGAATGACGTCACTAGTGTAAACTAACTGAGAATATTCAACATAGTTTTAATGAAAATGGAACAGGTGAAAGGCAATACATACCAAAGCGAACTCTTCATCGATATCCTCGATTGGTGTCATGGCGACGGATCCGATAAATGAAATTAAGGTTAACATTAGGAACATAGTATCCATTTTGATATGTATTTGTTTATAAAACAATTGTTCATAGACTATAAAATGCGTAAACTATTTGTTCCGATAAAATAGTTTTTCGATATCCTTGATTCAATATCCAGATTTTTACCTTAAGTGAGTGTGACGATTAAGGTGGCTCTTATGTCTTTGTGTATAAGACACGCAAAAAAAATATTATTTACCAACTATTTTATAATAAGTTAAATAAGTTTAATGTCACATTCGGTAAGCAACAAGCACAAATAAACTACAGTTGATGTATGTTTGCATTTATAAAGAAAGCCAAGCTCTTTGAGGAAGAATCGTGACGAAATTTGCCGCTAAACTCCCGAATCGTGAGGGGATGAACCTTGGGTCGAAACAAATCAAAAGTCCCAATCTAAGAGCCCTTATCAATGCAAGAGGAAAACATAAACAAATATTACTTATGATTCAGCTGCAGCGTTGACATTGACATTTACATAATTCCAAAGGTGTGTGACCCTATAAGGCAAGAATGGAAGCATCATGAAATGAAACAAAGGATTATAATCGAAGACAGATGAGTCAGTAACGATCAATATATTTTTCTTTGAATCACAGTCAAGTCATCATATGATAAAAAGAGTCATGACAACAAATATCAATTATTGATGAGGAAGTTTGATTGATTTATTATTATCGGCCTATCATTGTAGTTCTATTTCATTTTTTTTTGAGTTCGAAATCTAAGGTCATTCCGCGTGTTGGTATTTCTCCAAACCTGTAGTTTACGATAAAAAGACTGAACTGATGTAGACTCTATTAGTTGATTGGGATTTTGGGTTCTGACACCTCTTCCACGACTTTTTAAATTTAGTTTCTTGGTCGAAGATTACATGATGACATGGTGCTACAACACATTATATTTGCTTATAAAATGTGTTGTCCATTTACATATTTAAAAAAATAATGTCCTTAAACATTACAGGATTCCATTGTTTAGCAGACACATATGTTAGCTTTACAATCATGGTATTTCGGAATGCAGTTGGCATCAACCCAAACGAACATGTATGTTTCATACGTTACTTCTTTAACTGATAGAATATTAGGCAATGTATGTTACTATTCATGCTTAACAAGATCGAAGTTTTTTATTATTAGATTATTTAAACAACAAAGCAAAGTCATGTTACTTGTTTTCATTCATTTTATTGATTAAAATATAAACAATACAAATCTACATATTGTGCAAACATCTTGCGTCCTCAATATGTATTTCTTGCTCATATACATAAACATGCATGAATAATCCCAAATTAGTGTACACATTTTCTTTAAAAAGTTATGTTGCTGCTAAAGCTGCTATGATCTACTAAACAATCATAGATTGTATATCCCCCGTCAAATATAATATATCTTTTTAAATTTAAATCTCGTGAAATACATATCAAAAGTACATTATTCTATATACAAAAAATGCATTACTAATTTTCAATAAAAAATAAAATTTTACTTCGCTATGTAAGGAACACGATTTATTGTTTAATCATAGTTATATAATAGGTTGCTATAGACAAATATAAATGTCGTAAGAATATGTCTGGACGGACGTATATACGGACGGACATGAAACTTTTTTAAATACATGTATATTCATCGAACTGAGTAAGACTACGGAGATACAGAATGCATGTAGATTCTTCAGAAAAGTTTCCTTTAGCTATTAACACAATATCGAAAACTACATGTATATATAACAGTTGCGTTTAAAAAGTTCAATGTAACAATATCACATGATATATATATACAAGAAGAGCATTTCATACAAAAATACCGAAATATTTCGGTTTGTCACATTTGTGCATACATTACGATATGAAACCTGCTTAATCTCATCAATATTAGATTTATCACAGTGAACATCTAAGTGCATCATTAAATTATGAACAACAAACATTTCATATTTAATTATTTGAACAAAGTGAAACGATGAAAAAAATGTAAAAATACATTTTTGCGGAGAAATATAATAGAAGAATTCATAGAACCATGATATATATTATAGGCATTAGGTATAAATAAACACCCATGGCTGGATTTGCAAATCTTAACGGAGTAGAATCGCTACCGGTTTCCAATCGAGGATCCTTAAACAATATCTGTAGACTACATTATTATGAACACATTCATATATGAGTATTACTTCCTGAGACTAATTCCTAATTTCTAAAACTAAATCACACACATATAAACACTTTTAATATCACTAGATCTCCACCCAACTCATCACAGAACTCGATCATCACATCGAAAATGTTTAATTATAAAAATGCCTGAGCGACCACAAAGATCGCACTGGTGACTAGTGTTGATATGGACGCATGAGTGGTTGCTACGCCACCTGTACTGTCCTCGTTGTTACCGGCAACGTAGTTGTTACTGCAACCCAACCACCATGTTCCAATGTCACGTGGGTAGCCCGGGTTCGAGTTCATATCAACCTGTATAATGAAAAACAAAAAGGTTATATTCAATATCTTATTATATAGACGCTATTCGTATGCAGTTAGTAAATATGTAGGTTTTTTTAATCACATATCATGAATCTACCGGCGATGAAGACCATTGGGGTTACTTGTAAATGTCTAAGATTTGGAAAAGACTTAAAAGAAACGAATAAAATATGTCTTACGTAATCATGTAATTTGTTTTACAAAATGCTACATACCTCAACATTTGCGTCGTCATAGCGATAATACTGATGATCTTTGAAGAAGTATGTCCTTCCATTACCAAACCACATGTGTGCGCCATCAATGGAGTCGACGGGCAGGTTCCAGATAGACAGGTCACGTGGATAGTTGTTGTCCATGCGCAGCAGTCGGCCAACACGATTGCGGCGCTTCAGTCGGTAGTACTGGTTGCCTGAAAATATGAGGGAAAATTGTCAAGCTATGCTATCGATGCGACTGATGATCCTTGATTTTTTTCGCACTTTGATGATTGTTAGAATTCTCTAAATGTTATATAGAGAAAAGAAAAAAGTAGGATATTTTCTCTATTTAGCTCTGACATACGCTTTCACAGATACTTGCTTGATGTGCATTTCCAATTATAGTTGATTTTGAATGGTACTGAAAGAATTACGATGATCTAGAGGGACATGAAAACAAATTCAGTCTTTACCTTTCATTATGTAGACCCGGCCATTGCGACCCCACACAAACGCCGCATCAATGCCCTGCATATCTTCTGGCAGCGAAAAACGACTGAGCGAGTTGTCGTTGACTGAGACCGGGGTCATGTTGTCTCCGAAGATATAGTAGTGGTCGCCCTGGAAAAGCAGGGTGTAGGCGGGAAGGTCTCTGTAGGGAGCCAGGTACAACGCGGCGTCGATGCGGCCGGAGACACCCTGCCAATCGGCGCTGATCCTGAATTAAAAGAATAAGGAAATATAAATTTATGTATACGAATGTTTTTTTTCAGTATCTTTATGCGTATTGGCCAATTGCCCTTTTTATCAATATTTGATTGTTTGGTGATATGGCCTCATTATGTTTGAAGTAATTTGCCCTTGAAATTGCATTGCCATTTAAGAGAGCGTTATGTGGCATTGCGGCCAGACTATTTTATGGAAGGCATGCATCGCTATTTCGCTGATTACGGAAATGATTTTACGTTGTAATAAAAATATTTATCGCAAAATTCGAGGGTCCTTATATAAAAGTAAAATATTTGGGTACCTCTTAGGATATCCCGGCATGATGCCACTCGCACTGTCCAGCCTGGCATAGAAATCTCCCTGAAACGCATAATTTCTCAGCTCTCCACCCTCCCAGTGCGCCGTCATGGCATCCAACTCCGGACTTCCACAGAAATCAGGCATACCGGGCGGCGGAGTATTCGGCTCCCGGGTGGTCGAATCAGGCCCTCCCATGCCATCACCATCCCCGCCTCCCATACCGGTATCTGGGGTTCCGTAGAGTGATTGGATACCGGCGATGTCATCTGAGTGGAGCTCGAAGTCAGGTTGGTAACCAGTGTAGAAGGGAGCCATGAGAGCGGCGTCGATTTCAGAGTGGGAGAGACCGAGGGAGTGACCGAATTCGTGCGCGGCCACTTGGAAAAGGTTGGTGCCTGGAGAAAAAGAGGGAATGGTTGTACAGGTATGTTATGAGGTTATGGATTATATACTATTATGTACTTAGATTTATTGAAATACGAGAAAGAAGGTATATTTTATATAGGTCGTCGACCTGAAAATTACATAATAATGAATTTCATATAATAAAACGGATGTTATATAAATACAAGCCCAACAGTTTTTTTACTATTTTTAGTTGTAGCCCAGGTGTCCATTCAATTTATTTTCTATTCATTTTTAGTCGACCTACTTAACCGTTATTTTGAAAAACATCAATGATTCCAAACGGATTTAAGTGAAAAATTGTTAATAATACATAAATTGTAGTCAATAAACATTTGACCTTTTAGAATTTAACAAGATTTCAAACGAATGTATTGTATGTTCATAACTAAGAACCGGAATAATTTAAATGAAATTAGTTGTTATGCTATATAAAAATGTTAAGAGGTGCTATTTAAAACGAACCCATTTATTCAAATGAAATGTCAATTTGAGGTAATTTAAGACTACAATTTAGAATTCCCGTATACATTTTTGCTGACTTACATTTTTGCCCTGACTTGGCCTAATTTTAGTTTGATCCCAAAACGTTTATAATTTCTTTTACTACACCCACCTGCGAAAGTGCCGCTAGTCCAGTTCTCATCTTCATCAAAATGCGCGTCACCCTCAATGGGATTGCTATTAAAGGGAAAATACGCATGTGCCAACACTCCCCCTGGCCCATCGAAGTTGCTCTGGTCGAGATTGAAATGCGCTTGACCGCGGACGAAATAAATGAGGATATCGGCGTTGCCATTGGTGCGTTCGGTGAAGGTCAGAGGGGTCACTTGCGCCCAGACGTCGAGGGCGCGCGCGATCTCCGAATCGACGACGGAACGCGAGAGATCGGGTGTGTATTGGACGATGCGGTAGGTCAAGTCGTTGCGCGACCAGCCGCTGCCTATAATAACAAATATTTGTTTAATTAACCATTTTAAGGGAAGAACTTTAAATGAGAAAAACCATCGTTTCGTCCTCTATACAACTTTGATTATATCCATGACAATTGAACTTATTTTCATGATACACTCGACAGAATTGTAATTTTCTAGTGTTAAAAAATGTACTTTTGTATCTCTTCTTTGCGATTTAATTTGCCAAATAAAACTACACTTTAGTATGTAATATATATGATAGTACAACATACATGTAGATTAAAAACAAAATAAATAAACCTTTATGATAAATAAACAACACTTACCAACAGTAGCATAGCGACGTCGACGCCTCAGTGCCCCTTCTTCGCCCATCATGCCATCCATATCCATACTTGGCATATCCTCCATAATCTGGATATCGGGCATTTCGCATCGATCCATGGCCATCAGTGCTTTAGTTGGTTCATCCAATTCACCCGTCGCGTTCAACCCGTACATCTCCCACTTGGATTGGAACATCATGAGACCCATACGCATAGCCATGTCAGGGTCGGTTCGGGTCAGGGCGGCCATTGCTGGGTCGACCATGTCTTCGCCGGCATAGCCGTATTTTTCCATGTAGGCCTATGTGATTGAAAAGAAACACAATTGTAATAAGATAAATAATAAATGTAGAAATAAATTAAGGCGGGCTATTCGCTATTCAAACATTAAATGCATGATATGCATGGGAAAATACAAATCAGTACTATTTATTATAATATGATATTTTGATACATTTTTTTCATGTATTATATCATTTGAAGGTCTGTTTAGTACGAAATATTCGCCCTTAAATTTTCGCGCTAAAATATTTACAAATTGAAAATACGGTATATGAATGATTGTTCTATCTTGTTTGTTTATTTTCATATGAACCAATGTTGTGTTGTTTATCATGTGTGAAAGTTTGGTTGCACTGTAACTTATTGTTACTTAGATTTTGCATTATTTGCAAAAATCGCGGCGATTTTCACTTAAGGTTCATTATCAAAGCAACTATTAGTTGTAATGCAACCATACTTTCACACATGATAAACAACATAACATTCTTTCATATAAAAATAAATAAACAAGATACAACATTCATTCATATATCGTATTTTCTATTTGTAAATATTTTAGCGCGAAAATTTAAGGGCGAATATTTCATACTAAACAGACCTTTACGTTTTATTTAGCTTAACAGTAGGTTAATTCTAGTCATATTGGGATTGCAATGAAAAACTATATGATAACAAAGTAATTAGGCCGACGCAATATAGATTTATCAAATCTAACCTATAAATGTTACCGTTACAACGAATTTTACAGTGGTAGTTTAATAGTTTTTATTTCTAACCACTTACCATTGCGAACGCGTCGTCGACATCTGCTGGATCGATTGCCGAAGCTGATTGGACGAAGACGAAAAGCGCCAGACACAGACCCAGGGGCCCGCTATTTAACCAACTTAACATGTTTTGTTGTTGAAAGTATTTTTTTATTCAGAATATTTAATTAGATAAATTATATAATATTGATTTAACTATAAAAGTTCGAATTATAAGTATTTCTCTTTCCACGTTTTCTGTTTTTCTTCCTGATATACTTCTCTAAATATATTTGTTGAATTCTTAAAAGTTATTTTCCCTCTATGCCTGAGGAAACCCAAATGTTGAATGAAAATTTTCGGTTGCACACCGTGCTTATAAACGCTAGGTGCTTGCCTGTAGGACAATCGAGTGACGCACGGCTTTTGATTTACTAATCTCGCTTCATGCGTGACACATGATTCGCGCAAGCAAAAATGTATGTCATACACCCATGTCCTGTTGGGAAAAGGAAAATGAAAAGAAGAAAATATTTATAGCGTATAGACTATAACCTTTTACAAGATCATTTTCTTACAAAGCCTTAATGGTTATATTCAAATGGTAAGGTGGACATGTGCCAAATATGGTTTTGTCGCTTGATTGTAACATGCGCTATGAATTTGAAAAACACGATAATATATTAAGTCGCAGTGAAACAAATTTGTTACCGGCTTAAATTCCAAAATATTTATACAAACACTTTTATTTGCTAGCAGTGTACATTTAACGAGTTTAAAAAGATATGATTAAAAAAAAAAGAAAAATTGACTCCCTTGTTAAAATTGAGAAATTCTACAAAATATGTAAATAACAGAAACAATTAATGTTTTAAAAATTAAAAACTATATCTTAAAATGTAAATGACCGATATAAGTAAATCGCGTATTATATAATGTTGTGAAGCTACAATATTTTATGCGCGTCAACTTGCGATTTACATGTGCATATTGACAATTTCCCTTTTGTTTCTCAAATGCAGATTTTCTTGTGCGTAAACTATGACTCGTTTTTATTTGTAATTTCAAGCTATTGTTATTTATATAAAAGAGAAATTTGTTCATTTCAGCAGAGAAAATGAAGAAAAAAGTATGACAATTATTTCAGCAGAGAAAAGTAAGTTATTATGAAAAAAAAAACAATCGCATATGAAAAGCACTTTGCGTGATTTGGACAATGTACGTAAATATCTTATATAACATTCGTTATAATACAAGTGTTTGTGACCGCTCTATGTGACTCATTTACTCATATGTTCAAATAATGTGAATTTTTGATTCTATGCAAATGTTTAACGTCAAAGTCGTGATGATGATTTTGCAAAATCGGCGAACAGAGGCATGGTTTATTAAGCACGACCCACTTCTTTGACACCACAACAGGGATATATAAAACAAAAGGGGCTTTCAAAATATTAATAAACCAATGTCTCAAGTAGCAAAGTCAATTTGAAATTCCCATGTTCTATGAGTCATTTATCAAATATGACTTTTAGTTGTGGTTACTGCTTAAAAGATATAACGTTATATTGCGGTTAGTTACTCATGAAATAAAATACTTTTTTTTTCAATATAATTTTCAAGTGACGTGAATTGAGATCGACCCAATAAGAGGATAATTCAATTTCGTTATACATGTACATGTATATGCATGGCAACGTCAAGTTTTGTTCATACAAATCAACACATTTAGATGTTTGTAAAAGTTTAGCATATTTTTAACATGTATTTTTTAACAAAGTATATTATTTATGATTGGACGCGATTGATTGCCTGAAACAAAGAAATCATTCAAAATATATCTTTCAATGAAAATATTTTCATTAGATCTAGTCATATTTAGATCAAATTATGTTCGGAAAATACGTCTAACATCTTACTACGATATATACACGTATGCTCCGTTATTAGGGCCTGGCTACTTTGAAAGTGCTTATCGGTCTTTTCCCACTTACAAACTGTGTTTCCAATCATGGAAAACTACAAAATCATCCAAAATACATGTACACGTATGTAGAAAAACACACACTTGTTATGAAAAAGTAAAAGAAAAATATATTTTTGTCATAGCAACTTAAACTCTTTATTTGTTGTTCGATTCTTTTGCAATATGCAATATTTGTAAAAACTCTTTATTTGTTGTTCGATTCTTTTGCAATATGCAATATTTGTAATTATTCAACAAGTTTATTTGATAAAAAATCAGGGCTTTTGCTATTTTGCTATTTTGCTTTTTTTCTTTTGTTTTGTTTTTTTTATATCTTATTTCTATACATAATTTCTCATGTCCTTTTTCTTATGTGTTTGCATATTTTCTAAGTTTTCGGGTTACTGTTTGACTCTTTTTAAAAATGGAATTATCTATTGCATATTTATGATCATCCTAAAAAAAGTATCAAATAGCCAACGGCAGGGCTATCAATGTATGTTTGGTGTTAAATACAGTAATAACAGAGTCGAACGGGAGGGGGCGCCCGACGCATGCACACCCTCTAAATACACACCTGATGATTCCTTATGGTCGAGAGGCTTTGCCCAAGATACATGCATTTCGATGTCTTTTTCGCACAGATTCACCTTGTCAATAAATTGTGGCTTTAATAATTATCTATATAAGCAAAAATAATAGCATGAAAAAAAAGATTGTATAAAGGATTAAATAGCAGTTGGATCCGCTTTCCACACAAGCTAGATCAAATGATAATTAATCATCACTTTTCATATGTTTCCTTAAGTAATCATTTGGAAATTGAATAATCAAATTTCCATTTCCATAGCCTCAAGACCATTAACCAACCGGTTCGCAAAGATAGTTATCTATTTAACTACACATGACAAGACATATGTTTCGATATAAAGATCACATCCATCTCTATGAATGAATGAGTCATGTGAACATATGCTTATAGTAGGTTTGTAGGTCATAGTGGTTAATGCCATATACGGTAAAAGCTACTATGCGTTTGTATATTAATGTTTTCGTCCATATATGGGTATCTATCAAAGACGGAAACTTGAGATTTCAACCTTTCTTGATATCTTGCCAAACGATAAATAAAAGCAAGCACGAAATTATGTCGTTATGAAAGAACTCTAAAAAGTTTAGGCAAGGCTTAAACACAATGTAAAGGTTACAAAAATATGAGCGAAAACTGTTTCGCTTAAAAATTATACAGACAATTTATGTTTGCGATATTGTATATTGACCGATTCAAAACATACTAGAGGCATTTATGAAAAAGCGGGCCACAAAATGCATGATTTCCAATTTAACCTCTGTAATTGAGCAAGTTAAAATACTTATAAAATTATGAAATTTCGTCACAATATAGGTGTATATCTTAGTTATACTAGGACCAAATATCAAATATATTGTTCAACAATTTAATATCAATTACCCACACACCATTTTGCAACTCTGCTTTGGCTCATTATTGAAAAGTGGGCCACTCCTGTATTTATATAGTAAATAGTTTATTATCAATCTAAAACACTATGTTTATACAACACAATTAATATTTTCTTTGTTTTAATGATTTTTGAAACAATGATTCATAGCTTAACAAATGCATTGTCCCTCAGCCATAAGCTGATGTAAATTAAATCGAGCAAATCTCTACGCCACTTGTCGAAACAAAATTTATGAAAAATCGCTTTCCAACATTATTGACCGAGGGTATCTTAACTTCAGCCAAGGATATCCGCAGCCAGTTAGTTTTGTTTTGTGCGATTACGAATTGGATTTTATCTAATTCCGTTATAAACTCTCTTTGGTAAATTCGACATCAATTCAAGAGTTTATCTCTTCTGATAAGCAATATCAATTATAATTCATATCCAAAATCTTGTTTTTTATATTAACATATTTTTATCAATAAAGGATTTATGAAGCATAATTTATCTTATCATTGTTTCTTCTTTTCGGAGATAGTCCTACAGCCCTATGGCGACGTTTTTTGTGAGTCTGTAAACCACGTGTATCATTGTGATTCTTAAACGTCATTAATAAATAAACATGTATATAGGCTTTTAGTGTATGAAGTGAAATGTATCAATAATGTTCACCAAAATAAATTTTATGTGTATCACCCGTTTAGCAATTTTAGGATATTCATTTGAAATGAATAGCACGGTGAAAGAAATGATAAAAATTACAAAAAAGCAAGTAAATGTAGGGTTATATGTTAATTTAATTAACATAATATGATTTTGCTTTAAAAAGTGTATTGATAAGATAATGACCTATTTACTGTGAAAAAACCCGGAGTGGCCCACTTTTCAATAATGAACCAAAGTAGAGTTGCAAAATATTGTGTGAGTTATTGCTATTAAATTGCTGAACAATATATTTCATATCTAGTCCAAGTATAGTTAAGATATACACCTATATTGTGACGAAATTTCATAATTTGATGAGCATTTAAACATGCTCAATCACAGAGGTTAAGTTGGAAATCATGCATTTTGTGACCCGCTTTTCAATAAATGCCTCTACTTGTATTTTCATTTTAGATCGGTTCAATTTTGTCATAACAGGTTTTGGCCCGTAATCTATTAGACTTAGATGTAGATTATACCAATATGCCATTGCAAGCCTCCGTACAAAAAAAAAACTGACAAAATGCAACCAATAATCATCACTTAAATGTAAAATAGATTAAAAAATGTTAGGGTACTGTAAAGGGGCGCAAATTAGGACGAGTTTTAAATTTCAATATTGGTACCTTCAAGGGTATACCTTCAAACCAAACGAAGTATAAGCCCGAAATATACGCCAAAACACGTCTATTTTATTTCAAATATATCAAAGCACACAGATGGTCACGAAACCGTTTCACTGAATCATACGTCACATGCATTGAACTTTAAGCTTGGCAGCACTTAGAAAAACAAGTCCCTTTATGTGTTAAGTTTGATTAAGCGGTTATATAAACCACTGTTTGTTAAGGGACCGGGAATGACTCATGACGTCAGAGGAACTTATACAGTTTAATCATTCCTTCCCCTCTCTCTAATCAGATATAAGTACGGACAGATAACGAGGATGCCATCAGACCCGGAGAAGCAAGATTAAGATCAAGATTAAAATTTTAATTATAAAACAAAATTATTAATTTATATCTAAGAAACAAGTATAAAGAAAGAAAAACTGAAAACAAAACAAAACTGATTTCAACTTATTCGGTATCATTTAAGCAACAAAAACAAAAGCAAGAAGCAATCTTAAACATCTTTGAAAACAAAATTTAATACAATTAAATCAATGGCGAGCAACACATTTTGCCTGCTGGCCGTTCTACTGGCATATGTGGCCCTCAGTCTGGGCGCACCCGCGAGTGAAGAAATGATGAGCGACGATGATGCTATGGTAAGTTGGTTTACGTGATGAACGTAATGGGTTGAGGGAGAAACAGCAATAATCTCAGAGCAGTTATATCTTGAAATGTAATTATCACTCACATTCTATCTACATTGTACCTTCACAATGCTTTAACATGTCAAAATAGCATGAACAAATTTATGTTTTTTTTTTAAATATTAAATTAATATATCAAAATTTCAACCGCTTTATATTTACTAAATAAAACGTTTTCTTTGCTTGTAATTGCACATATGTGTGTAATCATAATTGACAATGATTAAGCCCTTGTTTAATATACACCCTTTATTTTTCCACAGACCTACATCATGGCCTACGGCTACGGCGGCCCGAGCTCCCCCGACGAGACCGTGGGCGCCCTCGTGGATACGAACCCGCGAGAGGCGTTGCGCGTCGGTCTCGAAATCTTCCAGCATCGCTACGGTCTCGAAGTGACTGGAAGAATGGATGCAGCTACATCGGCACTTATGAAGATGTCGCGATGCGGCAATAAGGATATTTTGTCTAAGGATGACATGTCCATGAGTGGAGTGAGTGGGCGACGAAAGCGATATTTGGCACAAGGAAACCCTTGGCCCCGCACCGATCTGACATATTCTATCTTGCAGTACCCACGTGACAACGATATGAGCAACAGTGATGTCGACACGGAGATTCGACGCGCTTTTCAGGTATTTTAATTTCCTTTTTTGTCGTACATAGGCATTTGACATTTCAAATTGTTTGATTATTTAAACTAAATGTATCTTTTTATTTTGTCAATTGGTTCTTTTCAAAAATAGTCACAACAATTTTTTTAGATATAAGATAATAGCATTATCAACTGATATATTCTATCGTTATCTTCTCCTTTAGGTTTGGTCCGATGTGACCCCGCTGACCTTCACCCGTATTTCGGGATCACGCGCCGATATCCTCATCCGCTTCGAGGCCTACGAGCACGGCGACGGAAACGCGTTCGACGGCCAAGGGGGCGTTCTGGCGCATGCGTTCCTTCCATTCAGTGGCGCGGCAATCGAGGGAGATACGCATTTCGATGAGAGTGAGACCTGGACGCTTTATACTTATGCTGGTAATTGTTTGTTTTTGTTTAGATTTTTTTAGTTGTTTATGCATTGTATCACACATTTACACTTGAAACGCATTTAAATGATTTAAAAAGTAGTTTTCATCTAAAAATGAAACATATGTTAAATGGTTCTTTTATTGTTTTTTAAGCATGCTAAAATATATGATCTCACTTATTCTCTATATGTTTCCAGGCACAAACCTGTTCCAAGTAGCCGCCCACGAATTCGGTCACGCTCTTGGCCTCGGCCATTCAGAAGACCAATCCGCTCTCATGGCTCCCTTCTACCGCGGCTACATCCCCGACTTCCGCCTGCCCATGGACGACATCCTTGGCATCCAGAGTCTGTACGGTACGGGCACCGACAGGGGTGATATGACCACGCCACGCACTGGAGGGTCACTGACCTTTCCCCCGGGCATGCCCAATTTCTGCGAGGATCCCGAGATGGATGCGGTGACGTATAGCATGGAGGATGGTGTGGAGAAGCTGCTGTTTTTCCAGGGTGGTTACTATGCCGCGCTTGGAAGCAATGGTGAGTTCACAAAATGCTTAAATACTTAATAAAAACAACAATATGATTTATTTGTTTGAATGCATATGTGATGCACAATATGATTATATAGTCATCGGAAAAATAACATTCCTATATTATTATATTGAATCATATACAATTATAGGCAAGTACGGATCATGATTATGGCTTGAGTACAGATACACTCGCCCATTATAACCTCATAATCACTTATTATCTCTATTCCTCAATCAGGTATCGCTTCGGGCTACCCTCGTTCAATCAGCTCCGATTGGCCTGGTCTTCCCGACAACATTGACGCCGCTCTCTACCTAGAAGGCTACACTCGTTCCTACTGGCAGTGGAGCTGGGAGACGTATTCTTACACACGTCAAACGGAAACCAGTCCCGATTACACGTTGTTCTTCCGAGGGGACAGATATTATCAATACACGGACGATCGAACGGCTGTGAGCACAGGGCGACCGATGAGTGAGCTTGGGCTGCCGAGTGATATCGATGCGGCGTTTGTGTGGGCGCGCAATGGCCGTGTCTACGTTTTCAAAGGTGCGTTTGGGTGTCTTGTTTAAATAAGCTACCTTTTGTATGATTAAATTATGCTTGAATTTAAAAGAAAACATTCATTTGAAATCATACTTGTTCGAAATAGTTATAGTTTTATAACCATCGTGAAATCTTAACCTAACACATATAAACTCTAGAGAATAAAAAATGTGATCCTGCATTGATTTTAAAAGGAAATTTAATCATCCGAACGATCAGGGAACACAAGCTAGGCATGCATGTTATGCTCACATGAGCGTTACATGTTTTGGCAATAGTTCAAACAAAAGTTTATTCAGCGCATCTGGCCATGTGAATCTTATGTATGACACATTTCCGTCACGTATTTTAGAATAAACAAACATGAGGCTATCATCGGATGCAAAGCAGATGCACGGGATTATAGAATTTCATTATAGACGGAAGAGCCTTGAGGCTGATTTGAGATAGACTTTCACTTGTGTTTTCAATGATTCAGAAATGGTAGTGTCAATGCTTAATCTTATAAAAACATATGTTTTTTTTTATCCGGGTGTTGGTTTTCGATGTGTCAGTTTGTATAGGATTATCGCAGCGATACTAAGAAAAAAATATATCCTGCCATTCCATGAAATAATTGAATTAACCATTATTATATACAGCATTTCCTTAAGTTTTCATAAAATGTCCTTTTCTCTTTTGTAAGGTTTGCAGTTTACTATATTGTATAATAATGTGTCATTTTCCTTTACTTAAAGGTTCAGAGTACTACCGCCTGACCATAAACACGAACGGTGGCGCCTTGCTCAGTGCCGACTCTGGCTACCCTCTGCCCCTTTCCCATTGGAGGCTTGGCATTGAAAGGGTGGATGCCGCTGTCAAGACGACCGGCGGAAACAACTATTTCTTCCATGATGGGCTCTTCTATCTCTTTGACAACTCCAATGTTCAGGTGAGTCCCCGTTTTACGTATTTTTATTGATTGATTTTCTCCTTCTCACTCGTTATATTTTTTATCGTCCTCATTTCAATATCACATGTTTTATTTTTCATTCAATCCATTTTCCCTCTATCTTATCGTTTTCTTATGAATCTCTCTCTTCCCCTCTCTCTCTCTCTTGTCTATAAATCGATATCTCGTTCGCTCTCTGTTTCTCTCGCTCTGGTGATAATTACATATTTGATAAGTTTACCATCTAAAAACAGTATCTCAAGCAAGAGTTTCAATGGAATAATTCATAACATACATGTACATATCAAAATTCATATTCAATCAACAACACCATTTCCATATTCCGCACAGGTTGCTGACGGCTACCCCGCCTTGCTTTCCAACGTATTCGGCTGTCAAAACAACATCGAATCCGAAACCGAATCGGAAGGTTATGGCGTCAGCATAGAGGATGATGACGACATGAAAAGTGGCGCTGACGCCCAGGGATTTGCTTACGTGACATTTATGAGTCTCAACTGTGTCATGGTACTACTGGTGCTATGTTTAGTCTAACTGTGATATGATAATAATCTAGTCAATTCTATAGGGCAATTTTGTATGAGTGCGTATGTGGGAATGTATGAATGAACGGGTGCATAAATGAGTGCATGTTTTATAGATATGTTATTGAGTCGCTGAGTTAATAAAGAAATCATATAAATTCATTGTAAACTTGTAGAACAGGTGCTCTTTACGTTAAACATACATTTACTGTATATTATATTAATATATAAAACATTGTTATCATAAGTTTTCAGTCTCTAAATTTGGGACTGCAGCTTAATGCATAATATTAATAGCGTTTTAAGGACAATAATAATTGATAATGGTATATCGATCGCAGTAGAATTCTAATATTGTAGCGTTTCTGCTATTTTGAATGCTGATCGCTCTTAGACTAGATGATCTCAGGACTTCAAGTGTTGGATTAATCTATTCGATCAACATAAAATTTGTCTATACTAAAAAGGGTTTTAATTTCAAATATGATTATTGTAACAAAGAATGTGATTATGTATGCCATGTATGATCTAATCATTTTTGATGCACCGAATGCATTTAGTTATTTTTTCATCATATCTTTATAATTTATATTTAATGACAAACTTTTGATATGTTATAAAAATATCTTGACATGATTCATTTTGAAAAAAAGAGGTACACATAAGCAGTGAATTTTCATTCATATGAATGCATTGATTATTTAGTACAGCGTTTTGTGTTTCTTTATAGGTATTTTTTAAATAGGCATTCATTATATCTCATATTTATGTTTGAAAGTATATATTTTGACACCAAGTAAAATAATATGTTTACTACAATGTTTTTTTAAATAAATGAAAATAAACACTTAATAAACATGAAATACTCTTATTTCGAACAACGTGCTTTTTGTGAAGTTTTCACAATGAATTTCATCATTTTATTGTTTTTGTAGAAGCAGTCATGTAAATTTATCTATCGTCCTGAATATGGTTTTTACCATTAAATTGCCAAAACTAAAATTTACAATGAACAAATATAAGAAAACAAGATATTTCCTAAAAATCAAACCGAAATCAGGCCAAGATCAAGAACATTAGGGGAGGGGGTATAGCATATTAGACCGAACGGGATGGGAGTCGCCAATTATATTCTCGATAATCCTTGTAAGGGCTTGTCTGGATTTTAGTGTTTAAGGTATTTTTAAAGCCAATGACGATTGTGTTTACTCTTGTGCCACTACTTTACGAATACAATACGATAACAGTGACCCACTGTGAAAGAATTGAAACTTTATATTTATAGTATATGTACTATATTGGGACAGGTATTTTCCTATATATCTAAAGACTTCTATATATTTTCTTATGTGTCAGATGTTAGGGCCACAGAGTCATGCATATCATGCGCTTGGAACAACAGCATGCTTTCACCCATAGAAACCGGATACTGCTGATAATGTACAATAAGGAAGTGTACATGTACAGCATGTACAATAGAATATATGATCCGCTTCAGAAAATATTTCTAACTTATTATAAATAATAAAAAAACTAAGTTGTTATTAAACCGACGATATCATAGTTTCAACATATTGACTCTTGATGTGACGTCAAAGGCACTGCATGCCAAAAGGTGGTGCCAAACAGACCTTATAGGCTTGTTTTTGTATGCAACCCTCATGGTGCCTAATAGCATGAACCCCCTGTTTTACGCAGTTAAAATATATAGATAGACTTCTAAACTATAATATGGCACGGCTAAAAAAACACGATATTATCATCTTTTCAAAACGAACCAACCATCAAATAAAAACAAAAATCTCACATAATATTCAATTTGCAATGTTGCGATACATACTTTTTTTGCAAATGATTGCATTATTTTGTCATGAGTAAATTGATGATAATTGATTTTTAAATGAGAACTTTAACCAGACCTAGTCAAAGATCAAAATCATGCCAAAAAGCCTGTGCTATGGCCCCTTAATTTAAACCCCTCCTCAATCTCACGTGTTTGACCACGCATGTTTTCATTGTTTATTGGTGACATTTTATATATAGACATTTAAACGGTCTTTTCATTGAGCTAAGAATAGAAAATCAAACACTTTGAGATCTCTACTGTTTTTATTTGAAACAGGTTAATGTTCATGGATAAATGTAACAATTGATATAGATTCGACATAATCTATATTACCATCTCTGTTACCTTAAGTCAATGGTTATTCTCGGCTGTTGGCAAAACATTTTCTCTATAAAAATCATGTACGACCAGTCTTATTGCTTCTCTATCAAAATTATCAATTCTATCTGTACACTTTTTCTTGTCTTTCGAACATTTCGTTTTGCCATCTATAACGGCCCGTATTGTTGAAAGGGATAAATTAAAAGCTTTCGCTAAACTGTTAATTGCATTTTTGTAAAACCTTTCCTCTATATTGTTGATTAACGCGCTTAAAGTATCGATACATTAAAAGGATATCTTCTATTTTAGTTTCATTTAACTTCGTCATTTTAGAATATTTTCAAAGATTTCTATCTCAAATTTTGCTGTAAACCCCTTTATAATGATGAACAACACCAATATGAGCAGGGAAGGGGAATGATTGCTTTTTTATACCAAAAAATGAGTAAATTTGAGTCTTTTGTCTCATGGATATTTTAATCAACCATAGAACCAATAAGGACATGGCCTTGTCTAAACGCGATTTTCGACAAAAGCGCTTCATTTCTCATATATGAGAATCAACAAGTGTTAAAATCTTTTACTTTAACAGTTATATCTAAAAAAAGATTATTGTTTGAAATGATACAATTTCATGTTGCAAGACTATAATTTATAGTTTGGTGCCTTAGGGTGTGTTTATAATTTTTCCGCTCGCGATTTTTGTGTTTATAATTTTATCGCTCGCGAAAAATCAACGAGGCGTTTTTCTTCAAATCAATTGACCTAGCCATTTAACCATGTTAGCATTCAAGCATTCCTTTAAATTTCAAATTCAATTTATTATCAAAATAAATAATTATATAAAATAAACAAAATAGAACATGTATTCATTGTCTGCTTCCGA
>LQRL01112657.1:0-12625 GCA_001703475.1 Hydroides elegans
TTAGACGTTGATGGAGAAGACTGTTTATGCATGGTGTACGATGATATTTGTTTGCGTTTCAATAAGCTGAATCAATTCGATGTCTAGAGTTGAATTTGAATAGAACTCTATGAGAAAAAGGCAGGACATCAAAAGTCCATCAAAAGATATGTTGGAAATATCTATATTATATCTATATTATATCAGATATATTGGAACGCAAACAGCGATCATCGAACAACATAAAGGTCTCTCTTTCCAAAGGGCATTCGCTGCCTATGTATTATTAAACTTTGTATTGAATCTTTTCATTTTCCCTTTCTGCCCCAGCCGTTATGTCCACTGCCTACAATTTGCCGTGTAAACACATCATTCACTGTCACGGCCCAACGTGGAAAATGCAGGACGCGCAAAAACTGTTAGAAAACGTCATCGCCAATTGTCTCAAACTCGCCGACGATAAAAATCTGAAAACTGTTGCGTTACCGTCAGTAGGCAGTGGACGGTAAGGGTTGTGAAAGAATGGGAGTCCAACTTGGAAAACACTTTATTTTGAAAAAAAATGTATTGTCAATGTCACGTCAACAAATCTCATTGAATTCTATTCATTAAAATACTTTTTGACTGGTCTCGAGAATGATATTGATTGTTACTTTTCTGACCATGTTGTATTTAAATAGAGTGACTTTTATAACATGCGAATATCAAATGTGAAACAGGAATAAAAAATAAACAACATAAAATTGAATATTTAAAACATCAGTAAATGTGATAAATAGGATATTGGTTAATCGATTTAAGTTTCCATTTAGCGATTAAAAATCATATGGCCAATTTCACAGTCTAAGTTTAGACCAGGTTCCTGTTAGCTATAACATTGGCCCTAGTCTAGTCTAGACTGTGAAACTGGCCCTGTAAAGGCTCATAATTCCTAAATGAAATATGATCATGCATATTGGTCTCAATAACCATTTGTATTATAAATTTAAAAGTGCAATATGTTTTACCAATGTTTACAGCGCGGGATTCCCCAAGCAGGCAGCAGCGCAAATCATTCTTCGTGCCATCAACCAGTACTTTGTCAGTATCATGTCAAGCTCCATCAAACAGGTACGAAGTCGATTTCAAATATACACAAGTTAAATTCAATAGGAATGATATCAGAGGGGTCATATGGAAATGGTTATTGGCCCGAG
Source organism: Hydroides elegans (assembly GCA_001703475.1). Lineage (NCBI taxonomy): Eukaryota > Metazoa > Annelida > Polychaeta > Sabellida > Serpulidae > Hydroides > Hydroides elegans. The sequence continues at coordinate 1,176 of LQRL01112657.1, forward strand.
GAACAGTAAGGGCGAAGGACGCGGTTGTCTTTTCCTTCCTCTTTCAAAGTGATGTACTATAACGTGGTGCACGTTATAGTACTTCATCAATGTAATATAAGGCAATAGAATGATGCAAGAATTTTAAGAAAAGTGACGTTCAATAAATGGAAAATTTACTTGTGTAGCAATCTATTTAAGTTATTTATCAATTTCAGGTATATTTCGTCTTGTACGACATGGAAAGCATTGGCATCTACACGAGCGAGTTAGCCAAGCTGGACGCTTAAGATCTTTCAAATAAATGTCAAGGGACTTGATTTTTAGGGAGCACAGGTGTTCACAAAAAACTCTTACTATGGGTCATTTTTACACCCTAAGTCTTAGATTAGGTTTCACAGTAATAACAGACAAAAACCTGGTCTAGACTTAGGCTGTCAAATTGGCCCTCTTGTGTGCTCAGAAGTATTTCATAGATTGTTGTATGTGTCGCTTTGTTCGTGTGTAATCGAAACATAAATTCGTGTGAATTTTCCAAAACATAAGTTTGTAAAAACGAATCTTAAGGTACTGTGTCTCAGCATCATAATAGCCAATTGTTATGCTATGGTCGACATTTCGAACAATACAATCAAAATTGAATCTGCATATTTGCTAGATTTAAAATAACGTGTAGCGCTTTTAGTGATTGATGTAATATATACAATATCATTGACCGGATACAAATCCATATCCTTTTACTCTTTTCAATACGCAGATTAAGTTTATAGAATACAGGTTTTGTTAACGGACGAATTGCGTTAAATTGTAGTAATATCGCTCTTTTGATGTTTGCACACTTGACTATCCTCAAACTTAATTGTTCTCAGTTGTTATCATATTTATGCTTTATTAATGGTGGTTATTGAGACGCATCGTAAACAGGGAAGAAATTAGATATCTTATATATGTTTTTGTTATGATATATTTTGTATTTTAAGTTTGTGAGAAGCTTTATCTTTGCCTAAGTGTTAACGACAAGGATATCGTATATAAGCTCATGTTATATACAAATATATAGATATTCTTATATTTGGCTTTAAGCTAACGAATGAATGAATAGGAATTTAACGAATGAATGAATAGGAATTTAAATCTAAAGCGCCATTTGTAAAATTTAACGAATGAATGAATAGGAATTTAAATCTAAAGCGCCATTTGTAAAATTAGAGTGATTTTCTAAGATGCCAATATTTTGAAAGTTGTCACCGGTAATCTGATGGATAACGTGAAAGATACTATTTTCAGATCTGAAGATTGCACTAATATTATTATAAGTGTAAGTCATTAAAGAGAAAAAAGTGATATCATTTAATTCTGTGATACATCAATAGGGCCTATTGTCCATTTAATAAATCATATGTCAATCAAAGTCTACATACTCATGCCTTGCTATATAATATCTTGTAAGGCCTCTTGGTTTATATCAAAAACATATTTTTGTTATGATGATGTATCCATTCGGCTCATGAATTACAGAGCTCAAAATCATTGAATTATTTTTGAAATGAATATGTACCGAGCGTTAGGCATTCGACTAGAAAAATATTGTTTATACCAGAAACACATGTCTGGTATATTATTTTGTTAATTGTGTTGTTATACTTATGTTATCATATTTTGTTATAGATACATATTTTATTATCCCAGTGGTAATAGTGATATTTAAGATTATTAGTGAAGTATTAGATTAATGAATAGTTGCTTAATTATGCTGTTTTGTGATTTCCATAATCTTTTATATCATGATAGAAGATAGTGTTTTCTACTCTAAAGGTACTTTACAGTGGGTATTGCATACCTCTCCTTCCGCGTAGTTTGTTAGTTTTGGTGTGGCTGTGACGGATGTTTTGCTAAGATTTGTAATAAAATTAATTTTTAATGATGTGATTCTGTATTTTGAAATTACAACTTGTAAAGTTATGCAGGTGCTCACAAATCAAAGCAGGGCTTTATTTTTGGTATGGACAAATACGAAAGAATGACTATCAGAGAGTAATGTACTATTAACCATTAATGTTGATCTCAATAAGGGAATACAATCATGTTTGCACATCCATCTTTGTTTTGAAAAGTTGATTTGACTAGAAGTGGATTGAATTTTAAGGTCACCTAAAAATCCAGACTTTGAAACCGTTTGCGACGTCTTAAGCTGGATCTATTGATAAGTTTTTATACACTTGTTTCTACAAATAAATATCAAAAATACTGTTCATTAATTTTCTGAGTTAGTAGATTGCTATCTGTGTCATTATCGATCGTAAGCAATGCGTAGCATTAATCGTAGGCAAAGCATAGAATTACACATACGTATAATAAACGCAACCAAACTTTCTAATGTGGTTTAGGTAAATATGAAACTGCAATTATCGTCCCATGCAATCTTTTTCGTTTCTTGCACAAACATACTTAATTAATAACAACATTATAAATGACATCCAAAATGTACCAATAAGAATAAAAGAAAAGAAATAGCAATGGTAAATGCATTCATACAGAGTGACATTTGAATATACCGGGTACTGCGACACGTTATATAAAGTGGCTTTAACACGAGAAGTAGTGCATTTACCTATCTCAAGTACGGTCAGAAGTCCAACAGAGAAAGTATTTAAACAATCGGTGCAATAAACACAATATACCTTATCAAGTGATCTTTCTTAACAATAACAAAAATACATTACACTTTATTGGATATTTGTTTGATGATTTTAAATATATATATTGTCATATTTTATTATCAAAATACATTGATAAGGATTGGCAAAATATGTTTGTTACAAATAACGTAAAGATGAAATATGAGATCTGATCTATTTAACCATTTGTAGTTCATAATTTATCAAAATGGTATATTTGTATATTAAAAATTATATATTTATGTGCGAGTCTATGGATTATCAGAGGTATATGAACTGATAGTACATACACAATACTCTGTGGCAACCAGTTGGCCTAAAACCTTGTAAATCTATTAATCGGAATGATTTTTAAGTAGACATTTTAAATGAGCACTTTATTGTTAAAAAATGAAACTATTTTTGAGTGTACAGGGTATAAATGGTTGTTAAATTGTTAAAAGAAAAAAAAGGAACTGCTAAATGGCTTTCGCTGTATATCATAACGAATTGGATAGAATTATTATATTCAAGATTAAGGAACACAGTTGGACCAACTAAATAATAAAATAGAAACAATCAGCTTCATTTAAATTATTTTATCACTGTGCGATATATATTCAAACAATGGATAGCCACACTGATTTGGATTCGAAACTATTTAAACTTCATAAGGCTATTGATTGCAGTGATACAAACATTGTTCGATCAATATTATTAGAAACGAATTTTAAAACTGATATAAACAAGCCTCTTGATGGAAGAAACGCACTGGATATAGCAATAGAAAACACAGACTCTGCAATGGTGAGGATATTGTTGCAAAACCCTTGGATAAACGTAAATTGGCAGAAACATCAGAATCACCCACCGGTTCACCAGACCTTATATTGTACTCAGACATATCCGTTCTTTTCGGCAAAAGCACGTTCAGTTGTAAACAATGCTAAAACAATTGTCAGACTTCTCATTGAACACCATGACATAAATATCAATGAAACAAATAGGTTCGGGTCAACTATCTTTATGGAGGCTTGCTATCATGGACAAACTGAAATAGTACAACTTCTTCTCTCTGATCATTTCAAGGGAATACTGGATACCGAAATAAAAAATAACATCGATTTCACCGCCTCATTGTGTGCCTCCAGTCAAGGTCACGTGAAAGTAGTTCGGCTTTCGGTTCAGAATAACTGTTTTCAAGCATACGAGCCCTCTCTCGAAAATCTTGAGCCGTTGCAATATGTATGCCTCATTGGACAATTCAATGCTGTAAAGTTTCTTTTGGAGAATTATCGAAAAGTGTATGGAACGGATACATGGCGCATGAAGAATCAAATGTATCTATTTTCATGCTTGGAATTGGCTTGCAGTGCAGGCCACCTAGAAACAGCGAAAGAGATTTTGAAATATATTGATTTTATAACAGTGGATTTCACGTCGTGGATTAAGCTCCTAAAGATGACCCCTTCTATGCTTGGAACAAAGACAAAGGTTTTGATTTTAAAAACTTTTACCAAAATCACCAATCCGTTCTGCATAGTGGAAGTTATTATTGAAGTACTGAGTCATCACTATTGGAGTATATTTAGTGAGGTTACAAGAGCCGCCTATACTCTTTGGAGAAAAACGATTGACGGTTTTGTTACATTAGCATTTTTATTGAATTATTGGTTTCATAATGATTTTTCAGATCCTGTTTTGACCAAGACATTAATGAACAAGACTGTCCAAGGACAGTGTGCCACAACTTGCACAAATCTAATTCACTAAATAATTGGCTACAGCGTTTTTTGATCGAATAGCAAAGTTTATTAATACGATTGGTGAGAATGAAATGCCTTTTTATTTCTATTTATAACCAACAAAAGTATCCTTTAAAAGTTGGCAATGTGAACTGATTTCGGGGCTGACAAAATCCACCATTCATTTAACATGGTGGTCCATTCCCAATATAGGGCCCTTTAAGAAAGAAGTAGATTCTTGCATTTTGAAGTGTAAGTACAGAAAGGCAAGATAAAATAAATTTAGTTATTATTAATATGAAAAAAAAACATTTCATTTTGTACAAACGCTAATATACTGTGATATTTGATCTTTAACACACAGTAGTTGATTTTTCATTTCATCTAATTATTTTAAACATTTTCAGCCTCAAAACACATATGGTCATAATCATGTTTATGAATCATTCAAATCATAAATTAAATATACTATATTGTGCACTAGCCATTTACACTACCTATTTTCTAATTCAAAGGTAAAAAGGTTAATTAAGTTAATTAACGTGGGAAAAATATATTAAATACATATGTGGTTCAAACGCTGATTTCTAAAGGTTACCAATTTCATTTTATCAATATAATGGTGCAGGGTTCGTCCTAGGGCGGCTCGGTGACGCGTTTAAAACGCGCACCCTCTATTTTTATGCGTTTTTTGTGTAGAGTGCGCGTTTTATATGGTTTTTCAAAACTACCTCTTTCAGTCTTAATTTGATATAGCACTCGAAAAACACTCATTTGAAATACATACCCTTATTTATAGAGCACATTTGTTGTATTTTTTTTCGGCAATTATCAATCTACGAAATGGCAATTTAGGGTTTCGAAAATCCTTCAAAATTGTGTTTCTTGATTTATGTATATTATGAAATCATTAAAACAAAGAAATCATTGAATACAAAGTAACAATGATAAAAGATACAGTTGGTCTTCAGATATAAAAAAAACTGAGGCATTCTGCACTCAAAATGTTGTACTCTCGGGTGCGTTACATTAAAACTGCGCCCAGGTTTTTGTCGGATTTAAATAGCAGGGCTTTACCTTGGCGGTCGCGTAAAGTTTGTCGCTTATGCGACTAACTTTTGAGTCGGGCGACTAACTTTTCAGAGTTAGTCGCCCGACGCGCGACTAATTTTTTGGGTTATATCAGATATTTTTCCGGGTTCAGTCGATTATTTGTGCAGAAAAAAACGTTTCAATTTTCTTCAAAACTAATCTTTCGCTCGCGCCTTTGGCACATGATTCTAGATGTCGTTAAATAATTATTCATACACATAATATACATTAACCCCCGTCGACAGTAACTATCTCTCATAAGTATTACGTGCGATATTTCGTCCAAAATGGTCAATCTTTTACGTACATAGGAACAATTATGTGGTTGCTATGAACACATGTTGTATTTGAAAGTTTGAACCAATTAATTTAATGGCGTCCTGTTATTTATTACATTTTTTCGCCAATTCTGATTTTGGTTTTGGCTTCTACAAGGATGGCTTTACCAATTTAATATACTATGAATAGATTTCGAGATAAAGTCAATAAACACATTTCGGCGCTCGCATTCTTGAATCTTACATCATAATTCAACCCGATCAACAATGTAATTTTATACAGTGGGTCGTATATTGATTTGGGTATATTATGATCTAACTGAGTATTATTTACGTCCATTATGGCTAAGAAAAAATCCGGGCGACTAACGTTTCGGTCGGGCGACTAACTTTTTGGAGTTAGTCGCCCGAGCGCGACCATCAAATTTCGGTTAAGGTAAAGCCCTGAAATAGTGATACACGATAGCCCGAAATTGCCTATCGTAGGCTCCGACTAAGTAATTTTTGGAATACGAGCGCCAAAGGCGCGACCGATTTTTAAAGGATACTTAATAGAAAATATGCAATCTAGAGCATTGTTTTCATTACAATATAGGCACATCGGTCGCGCCAATGGTTCATTATATTTATAAATTGAAAAGGTAAAAAACGCGTGCTCATAATTTTCATGCGTTTTTTCTTGCCGACATGCGTTTTTCAAACGCGCGGCCTTGATTTTTGTGCGTTTTTGAAGATTTTGGTGTGAAAAATAACGCAAAAACGCGCCCTCGGACGAACCCTGATGGTGTGTAAATATTAAACCACTTATCAAAAATAAACAGAAGAACTAATGAGTGTTGGTTTGATTATGACGTCACAATCACGTGTCTCACGCTGAAGAGACTGCAAGCGTAACCTTTACTATTTAAATGGTAAAATATAAGCAGCCATAACTTTGCTTATATAAGCAATATAAGTACAAGCTAGCAGTTTTTAGATACCCTAGGACCTAGGGTATAAGCATAAAAAAAATCGTTAAAATCGGTCGAGAACTGTGAGAGGAGTAGCGATTTAAAGAAAAAGTTAACGAACTAAACAAATAAACAAATAAATCAATAACGTCAAAGCGGTAGGACAATCCCCGCCTTGCGAAGCAAGCCGTGGCTAATAAAAGGGAAGGTGGTATAGTTAAAGTTTTAAAAGACATTGTTTCACTAAAAACAACGATTTATGGACGCAGATGCAAACCACGTTGCATCATGCAGTTCAATACGAAATATTGGATTTGGTCGATCTGATAACTCGTCAATGGCCATTCTATTCAATGTCCCAGTCCACAAAAGGTATAACGCTATCGAACCTTGCTATGAAGAATATCAGAATAAGGGACCTTTTAATACGTAGATGCAGCTATCAACCAGAATCATACAAAATGGACGACAGTTTCACAAACTGGTACGATGATCTCAAATGGCTATCTTCATCGGTGCAAATTTCGGAAAGCGTTCCTTTTCAAGCGCCTTGCTATGAAATTGAGCATTTCATAAATTTCATCCTAGACGATCCCAGCAAACGCCAGATGGCGCAGGCTTCATTCGTGAGACTAACAAACATGTTGAACACTACCGACAAGCCAAATGTAGAAAAGCAGCTCGTTTCAAAAACCATTATTCGTTTAATGAACACTGCAAGTATCGACATAGCAAAAATCAATCCGCTTTTTAGGTTCGATGTAATACAAGTTGGGAGTTCAATAGAGAACACTCGCCCCTTTCGATCCGACGAATTTGACTTTCTCTTGGTCTTTCCGGAATTAACAAAGTACCTAGATATAAGAGAAGATAGTAATACCAAAACGAGAGTAATACTAATGTTGGCTGACAACTCTGATGTAATTAAATGGAGGATTGAAGATGGATATTTTGATTTTTCAGAGTTTATGGTTGAATTTCTTCAAAACCTCTGCAACTCACTGAGGAGTATATTTCAAAATGGATCATTTAGAGATAATTTATTCCTTGATGGAATTTTTCTCAACTGTAAAGTTATTTCTTGTCTTCATCTAAGGTGGAGAGGGGATATTTACAAGAATATGCTAATTACAGTTGATCTTGTACATGCTCTAGAATTAAGAGACCATTCACCCGTTCACATACACATCGAAAATCGCTGCAAATACTACGCCTTTTATAAGCCACTGCCGTATGAAAAGGGAAAAGACGTTACAACATGGCCAATAGCCTACAGTGAAGTAGAAAATAAACTGATCCAACGACTTCCAGACAATGCTCGCCAGGGTTTCAAATTAGCCAAAGCAATACGCGTCGCAGCCATGTTTCCTGAAAAAATAAAGCAAAGACTTCGAGGGGTCTTCTCAATAGACGAATGCCTCAAAACCTATATGTTAAAAACCAGCATCATCACTCTGAACAAGGCACTCCCACAATGTATGCGGCATAATGTAACACCTGAACAGTGGGCGCTTATGATTTATGTGCATATATGTGCACAATTGCTCGTCAGTAGTTGCCTCCCAAGCCTTTTTGACATTGGTGAAACACACAGGCAATACTTTATATTTGCATGCGAGGATGATCCTGAAATCGCTTATGAAGATGAAGGCTCGTGTTGTATCCAACGGAAAAACTTATTATTTTTTAGCCTTCTATCTCAGGGAGGTTTTGTGGAATCACTTAAAAAACCAGAATAAGGACGACGAAAATCTTCCGAAATGTGCATTCAAAGCTTGTTGGAAAGATCCAGGGGAGTGGTTTCTTTAGAAAACTAAGATAGACTGGAAGAAATATTCCCGACACTTGAAAGAAATAGGTTCTCCCCGCGACGTTGGCAAACTAACTATGCACTTTCAAATATTGACGTATCTACTGATCTGAATGAAAGAGTTGAAATAAGTTAAATAATGCCTATAACAATCAGAGTTAGAATTATCCCATAATAGTCAGATTTGAATATCATCATCTAATTTGTTTGTGTGATTTTTTTTATGTAATACCGTTATCATGTAGTAATGTTAATCAATCTGATGTGGACACAGTGAGGGGACAGTTAATTGTTATTCTAAATGTGCATAGTACTAAGCCCAAATATTAGCATCGCCGTCCGAAATAATATATAATATGTCATCTGTTCATCAAATAAATGTCACAAGTACTCATTAAAGGCCCAAAATAACACTGTTTAAAACGTGTATTCGATAAAAAATTAAAATGTTTATGTTTACTAGATATATTTGCATTGTAACTAAAATGTAAAATTTGTTAAAGAGACCTGGATACATAAAGTAGGGTATTGATTACAGATATATGGTTCCAAATACCAGATTTTCTTTAGATTTTTTTGTCACGATCTTCGATGAACACCAGTAACCAATCATGAGTGATATTGGTTGTTAAGAAATCAAGTTTTTTTGGATCATCATGTGAAATTCTGTTTCATTTTGTGTGTATCATTTTATTTTTACCATGATAACAATTAATCATAATTACAACTGTGACTAGAATTTTCAATAAACCATCTTATTAGAACCAACGTGTATTGCTAGTTTTGCTATCTTTATCAAAGTATAAACGCAAATTTCGTGAATGGCATATTGTAAAGTTTGTCTTCTATATTTACTGAAATGATCATAAAATTCTACTTGAATTTAATAATGTCAATCATATTTAATCAAAAACAAAAGTCAATTCAACAATATTCACAATTTTAGAATAAGGCTCGGGCAAATACAAAAAAGTGTCCCAACAAGGTACCACTTACTAAGCCTTATTTTTTTTACAAAAATACTCGATTTCTTAGCGACATTAGTGATTCATTAATGGTTGATACGAAGAAGTGAGCCGCAAATTATTCTAGACTTAATCTCTTTGCATATATGCCATTAAATACCCTTAGTGCGTCGATAAAACATCAATAATCATTCTAAAGTCACATGACTTGAGTACAACACAACTTCTTTCCGGTTTCGGTTAAACGATAGCAGTGCAATAACACAGAAGTTGCAACCCAGCCATGTTAAAGCGTGATGTGATGTAGAATTATGGAATGCCGATAAAATACATAAGCGTATCTTCTATCACCTTTTCTCTAGCTGTTTGAACTTCGTTTCTGAAAAAAAAACAATGAAAACGAGTGTCATATTCAGAAAAAAAATGTGCGCTTCATTTAGTAGAACTAAATAAACATGAATATACATTTTTGGAAATTAAAAGAGAATAACTGAGTCATTTAAGCATAAAATGATGGATAAACAACAACAAATTTACCAGTATGATCACTGTCTCAACAACAGATCTGTATTTATTTTATATTATTAATCAATCACTGCAATCAGAATTCTATTTTCAAATAATGAGTGCCAAAGTCCATTTACCTAAGCGCTTTGAATATGCATCTAATTTATAGGCGGCTTGTTCCAAACTCGCTACGGATTCTTCTACTTGGTCGATTTGCTCCAGATAAGGTTGTAAATTATCGTCTACAAATGACATAAAAAAAAGATAAATGACTTGCAAAAAATGATCTTATAGAAAAACATGCATACATTATTACTGTATATTCAAAATAAAGAGAACATACCTAAATAATATCAAACTATATGTATTCGTACGGATTTGAAAACAGCAATCCGAGTATTAAACAACCACTTGTGCGGTAAAAAATCACAAACACCGAACATGCAAAATGTACAATAATATCTTTGAAACTGTATTACCCTCTCCCTTAACACACTTATAGGGGAAATCACAAAAAAAGAAGAAGACAAGTCTCACATCTGGCATCTAACTCCTTCATTGAGCGGTTGATGGTTCCAGCGATCTGCTTCATTTCTTCATATTTCGTGATCGTGGCTCGGTTCATATTCTCTAGAAGCTTGTAATCCTCGGCAGTGCCTGATTGGTAGAGATATGATAGTTTTTAGAGTGATAATAGATTAGATATGAGATTAATGAGATAAAATATTAAGTGACATATGATTAGGTCATGTGTCAATTAATATATTAAGATGTGTATATTTTTTATCCATTTTTTGACAATAATCCCAATAGCTTTGAACCATTGTATAAATAGGGTATTTCTATTTTTAGTGACCTAGATCCTCGACATTCATGGAAAGGGCTATTCTGTTTAAAAGACATTACCTGATAATTCGCCATGTAGATAATCGGCCATTTTTTGAAAGGTATCCCTACATAATTCTGTGACATCAGGTGGTAGCGGCTGTTTCTCATCAGCCACAACTTCTGTGTCTGGTTCCGAACCTGGAATCAAATAGAAAAGCCATGATCTCTATTAAACAAGAGCAATTCGCAATTAAACAATATCTTATATCTGCATATACATAATTCTTTTACATTAAAGTTTTGTTTTTTAGTGCTACTCAAACTAAAATGTCGATGAAACTGACTAGTATCGTTCGAAGGACATTTGAGAAGTGCAAATTAATATCCCTTTTTATCCCTTATAGACTTGGTAGGTGTGTCAATATAAAAGTATGATACTTCTCTGACACGCCTGTTCATTGATTCTATTGTTCTTTTTATTATGATTAATGTCAATTTGTATTTGTGAAATTTCAATCAATAAAACGATTTGAATTTGAATTTGTCTTCATAAAATAAATAAAAAAATATTCAATGACACGAAGATCAAACAAGGAAGTATTTGGGAAACACGAAAAGGCCCCAACCGCCCCCCCCCCC
>LQRL01112674.1:0-16535 GCA_001703475.1 Hydroides elegans
CAGATTTTTTCCCTCGGTAATTTTTCGAGGGTACCTGAATTCTGCCTCGGTAATCTTGATTTACCCTCGAAATTACCGAGGGTTTCGACCCTTATGCTACTCCCTGCGTTTTACTTATGAAATGACGGCAGTATGTACAATAATTGACATAACCGAATACATTAAATGAATGATTACCCTTAATCGGATATATCGATTTTATTTTATCAATATTATGGTGTCTGAATTACTTTTCAAATCTAGTCTTTTTTAACAGCAGAACCGTTATATTTTGATTATGACGTAACAGTCGGCTGTGCAGCACACCATCGAATACATTTGTTTTAGTCTTATGACAAAAACAAAACGTTCGCCGAACCCATTAACAGTTATGTCAATTTCATCATATGAATATTATGGTGTGTAAAAATGTACGTCACAATTACACGTGCAAGTCCAACTGGTACAATAGAAAAAAAAAGCAGCTATAAGTTTGCTTATATAAGCAATATAAGCACGAGCTAGCAGTTTTTAGATACCCCAGAAAATTGTAAACAATCATACCAAGTTTCATTAAAATCGGCCCACAACTCTAGGAGGAGTAGCATTTTCAAAAAAAAGTTAACGAACTAAACAAATAAATAACTAACTAAATAAATAACGGCAAAGCGGTAGGACAATCCACGCCTCGCGTAGCAAGTCGTGGCTAAAAAGGTCACTTTTCCTGAAGAAAATTGGCTCGCACCTTCGGCGCTCGCACCTTAATTTTTTTCAATAATAAACAATCGCTTTTGAATCACATTTGCGCAGCGCTCGTGAATGTTCAAGGATAGCTACGTAACTGCGAACGTGAAAATTAAGGTTATGTTTAATAGTACATACAAGAATTCATGCCAGTAAGTTTTCAGCCGGGCTGACCGCTTTAGGGCTACTGGCCCTCTGTGCCAGTATAATTTTGAGCTTATGCGCGAACACTGGTTACACCGTATTTGAGCTAAATTAGTTCAACACATGAATGACCGGCAGAAATTCCGAATGACCGGCAGAAATTCGAGATCAGCCGGTCATATAACCGGCAGACTTCCATAAGATTTGCCCACCACTGCATCAAGATAGTAAGCGTGCAATAATTGACGAATAGATAGGGTGATGCAATACAAAAATACTTCGCCTTTAACCCAAAGTTGGAAAGAATGGAAATATTCATGATCATTAAACTGTGTAACATAATACCATTTAAGGGTATATTTATATTGTTTTAGTGTGAAAATGGAATAACTTATTGTGAATATATGCTGTAACTTTGATTTCCAAACTATTCGTTCATAATTTCAGAGTATATATTCACTTGCTATATTCTGAGTAAAACATTTACGCAATGAAATATGCCATTTGGGTTTATATGCATTTCATTTGTATATTATTAGTCCATTTTTATGGTGCCTCTTTCGTTAGTGTCGATTGTGGTACGAAGCGAAGGTGTTTCCGGAAAGCAAAAATGAACTGTAAATGTTGAACATGTGCATAGAATTAGACTCAATAAATATCCATTGTGTGCCTATAAACAAATAGTTATCAATTTAAGAATACCTGCTCATCAGAATATTTGTCAGCAATTTATCTAAATATGATTGTTTTTACCTAACCCTTGACCCTGTATTATCGCTCATTGTTTTAGGTCCAGTCTATTCAAAAACATTAACACATTAAACGCGTATGTGGTGTGCTTAGAATAATAAAAACTTTAACTATATGAACCTTTGATTGGGAGATTACTCGGGAAATTTTGAACATTTTAGCTGTTATTTAACTCGGTCACCTCAGAGCCCGATTTTCAGCCAAGATATTTTAACGAAACATGTTTTTAAGGACATCAACTGATGAACGCATACAGAAGGCACGGTTGACAGTTGAGCACCAAATAGTCAAAGTTATGTATGAAACCCCAATCGATTATATATCTTAAGGAAATTACTAAAGTTTCTTATGGGAAACCCCGAAAATTGTTAATGGTTATATATCTTGTGAAAGCGAGAACACTGAAAGCAGTGCTGACCACCATTTCGGACAAACCTTGCCCTTTTCTTTCTTCCCACTTTGTTTTCCGTCACGGGATACAGTCTCCAGCGGGACTAAATTAACCATCCCCATGGTGCATTTAAATAAATCAATTATTATCAGGTCGAGATCAACGGTAAGATGAGGAAACACTTGAGGTGGTTGTATGATCTATCGAGACATATCCCTGAATGCGATGATACTGCCACAATTCTATCCACATATCGATTATTTGCTTAACTTAACTACGGTTCAGGATTCTTAGTTTTCATCAGTATTTTTGTTGAGTTTATTTTTAATTTCATTGCTATTTAAAACTGATTTGTCATTTTAAGCAAGGAATGATCAAAATTGGAGAGAAAAGCCCATTTTTATACCCGTTTTTAATATCACCAGTATTCTAGTGAACGTAGAATTTATTTTTACAAGGATGCAATTTTAATTGATTTGTTTCAGTGATTAACAGCATTAAAGAATTGGTTGGTTTGTTATTGCATGACCTTTACAAACTTCGACACCAATCAGAGGTGATAAATTTTCAGAGGGATAATTCTATTTTTCCAAGTTTGCATTGTTTATATTTAAGATTGGTGGCATTGCATGAGTCATATCATATGGAGCAAATGTAAAATGGATAATGGCATATGCGAATTGTTTCAATAATGACCAATGAATAATACCATATGAGGATTACCTCAAGCGTGACTCAGAGCCCATCTTGAATGATAAGAGCACATGTAGAATTATGAAAAGCGATCTGGCGTCAATAAAGAATGACTAAGAGCATTCCAAACGTGACTCGGGGCTAACGTAGAATGAGTTGAGAGTGATATATGAAAGTGATATATGTAGAATGCATATTAGCATATTTAGAATGCTCTACAAGTGACTCAGGGTCAATTCTTAATTTATAAAATATTCTAATGCGCCCTTTTATAGTGCTTTACGTTGAATATTAATGACATTATGGCAAACAGTTTTGTTCAACCAACTAAATTGAAGCGTTTTGGTCACATAGCTTATCGAAATTCAAGAAAGCGGACCTTCTGAAATAAAGTATAATTGATAAGCTGTCCAACGAGCCGTTTAGCAAAGCACTACGTGGAATATTTATGAAATTATGATGGTAAACAGGTTTCGACCAATCCAATTACAACATTTGGGTCACGTGGTTCATTTTGGAACATAGTTTAGATTATATACTTTCCAATAAAACTTTTTGCAATGCTCTATGTGGAATATTTATAAAATTATAAAGTAAAATAGGTTTCGACAGATGAAATTGCACCATTTGCATAGTTCCCATAAATGAGGGCCGCTATTCGCATTTTATGGGCATCACGAATGCGTATAAACCATGGGTATATGTATTTACATATAATAAATAATCGTAAAATTTATATACTTATGCATCCCAATCTACCTGGACATGATAAGAATGGTGAATAAATCGTTTTGCCTAATAACTTTAAACTTAATATCATAAGAAAATTGTACATACGTGCACTAAACCCGTTTTTAGTAATAGATCTTCTTCTAATATCTTCTATTATTTTTTTCTAATAGCTTTTTTATCACTTTACATTATTTTTCGTTGCTGCTTCTTCAGTAGCAAACGAATAAATGAATCGTTTTGCAAACGTTCATAACGTTTATGGAACACCCACATTGGAATGACAGTTATTGACAGGTTAACATTAGAAGGTGTCTTTAGTAGGTTTATATTTAATTAGATTATAATAAATGAAACCGTTTTCAACTCTTTATTATATAAACCAAAATTATTTCGAATTAGAAATATTAAACGTCGTGATGTCATTATATTACGTCGTGACGTAATCAATATATGTTGCAACGTTAGCATTATACGTATTGACGTCATTAAAACGCATAAAATGTGAGTGACAATGTGCAACTCATGCTCTGATGTATTGAAGTTTTATATTTAAGAGGTTGTCATTTGACCAATAACGACCGTCATATAAAATAATCATACTATGCAATGATGTCAAAGCATGGCGTATCAAATGATTAATATACAAGTTATACCTAATCATTTTTTATATGCAACTCATTCAAATAATTTCAAACAGTATCTAACCCCTTTTCAGCTTTAAAATATTTATTATTAGTAAGTCTTGACGTCATAAAAACGCATAAAATGTGAGTGTCAGTGTGCAAGCCCTGCTCTTGTCCTGCGCCCATACCCGCATGTCCGATCAAACTATAAAAGTCGGAAAAATACGTTCATGAAAGGAATTATTTCCATACACCCAGATATGCAGTTGGTTTTCGACGGAAGAATTATGTAGCATTGTAGATTATTTTTCAACCATTAAATGGATAATTATGCCGATCAATATTTCTCATTTTTGAATAGACCTTTGTGTTCTGATTACTATCTTTTTATGTGTATGTCGGTTTGCGAAGAATGTTTGGTTAATAAATCATCATCATATTTGAATTGATTGTGTCGGCTGATGAATGCATTATACATAATAGGTAAAGAGAAAACCGCGTTTATTGAACTGCGTTAGCATTATTAAATTTATATTGATTCCAAGTGGTCAATCGCTGCGATAAACTTTGATACAATATGAAATATTTTTTTGAAAACGAGGTCCATCGTCAAAACATATATCACAAGAAGATGAATCATTACTATCATCTATTTTTATTATACGCATTAAAAATATTTTTCAGAGCGAATTGAACAATTAATGGAATATGTGTAAACATACTGATGCGGGTTTGAACAAGACTGGGGTGCTGATGTCTGATGTAAAGGACGAGGTAGAAATATAATAATGCTATGTTGAAATAAACGAATCACCAAAATCAAATATGTAAGCCTCATGGATGTGTGGATTCTCTCGTGAAACATAACACATATTACCCCTCTTAGTTGTTAAACTAACAAACCTTTTTTTTAATATAATATCTTAGTCGATGATGTGAAAGCTTATTGTATCATATCATTCACAGACATTTCAAAGACAATGTGATATATTTAAGTTTTATATTTAAGAGGTTGTCATTTGACCAATAACGTCCGTCGCATCAAACAATCGAACTATGCAATGTTGTCAAAGCCCTGTGCATCAAATGATCAAATTATATACTACATATATAACCAATCATATCTTACATGCAACACATTCAAATCATTTCAAACATTATTTAACCCTTCTTAACCCTTCTTAACAAAACTTTGATAATAATTATGTGCAAAGTAATTGTATCAACTACCAGCAAAAAAAAAATAAAGTGAAGTAGAAAACTACATATCACGTAGTATATATATTATATTTTGCAGTAAATTACATATTCTATTGTCTTTGATGACTCAATTGTTAGATTATGATATAAGTACGACATTATCAGAGCTCAGTGACACAAGCGAGATAATATAGTCACTCAATAAGCCAACAATTCAGCTTGATCGTTCATATTGATGCTAAGAAACTGGATACTACTGTGTCTATGCTTCTTCTTACTAGATCATTCATGTTTTTCTGAAGCCAAATTTTCATATTTTGTACAAGTCTTAACGTGACCAGGCGCTTTTGACAGCATACTCGATACACGAGGCAGTTTGTACAGTTCACCAGGGAACTAAATCGATGCCATGCAAAGAGTTGTTTTTTACTAAGCTGTTCCTCAAGATCCGTGATTATAGCTAATGCCCAGGCATACCGGTTCTTATCAATCTTTTCCTTTTGATATGGGTTGTGCACAAAGGTCAATAGGCTATTTTTCAATTGGTAGGAGGTCACGAATTCGTATATTCTGATATCGTCAATGATGTCCAACTGATCAAGATTGATCTCTTTACCAGCTATAGCAGCAATACGCAACGCTTTTGTGACAATGTAACCGTCTTTGATGTACTTTGGTAGTTGTTCTATGATACACTGCTCTGCTTGACAGTAGGACAAATGGAATCGATTTTGCATACCTGAAGCATGGCGTGAACATTTGGCCAGCAAGAAAAATCGGTTCCATTCTCCGACCAAACGTAGTTGCCTTTTAAGATCCGGATGTTGGAATACTGGCACAAGGTCAATGTTGATAACTAATCCTTGAAATTGTTGACCATTCCACGTCATTTGCAAACCGGAAACCTTATTGCGGAACACAAAAGGATGATTGGAAATACACAAATTCCCAACTTCGTTTCCTAAAGCTAGAAAAGCTGCAAGGACATACTTTCTGAAAGCGTCATAGAATGCCTCGGCAACAATCCTCACATCTAGGTATCCGTTTTTGGATACGTAAGCAAACCAAGGACTTGATGAATTGCACTTTATTTTATATTGCTCAAAAACAAGACCCACCACATTTATAAACAAGCAAGCGAAATCTATTTCATCGGGATTGAAACATTTGGTGCCTTCTCGAACACTTCCCATCTGTATTGCATGAAACGCTAAGCACTGGTTTTCATCGGATACCATTTCAGCGACTTTACTGATAACTTTTCCAACACAAGAATATATGTGTTTTACCTCGGACTTGTTTGAGTTCAATTTCACGCAACACCGGGACACAATTTCAGTAGGTTTTATTTCAACATCTGGAGAGGGTTTGAAAAATTGATGCCCCCTTTCTTTCGTTTCCGTACTTCTAACCGTATAACTTTCGCAACTATCTTTGACCTCAAGGTATCGATGAGTAGAGATCATTTCCACATAGTGATTGATTTCCATTTCTGTGCGCAATACATTTTGTAAACTCCTATTTATTTCTGCTAGCGTCAAATTTTGGCATAGCGCTGATATCATCTCGCTGTCGCATTGATACGATATTGCCTGTTCTAAAGCAGTAAGGCCATTCCATGTTGACGTAAGGTCCGGATGATATTCAAGAATCATTTTAAGTTTTCTTACGGAGTTTGAGCCGACAGCCGCATGCACCACAGTCTCGCCGCTTTTCAGTTTTGAGTTAACATAGGCTTTATGTGTATCTATCAGCTGCTTACACATGTCTAAGCTGCAAAATGTGAATGCCAAGGGTAAAGTGCTATCTGAACAGTATTTGAAAAAATGCTGGAATATGTTTAGTCCTGGAACACATGGTTTCGTTTGAGAGCAAAAAAGTGCTTCGTTGGTGATAAGATGATCAAGTACAGTATACCCTCTTTTGCAAGTTTTGAATAAGGATAGGTCATTGAACGTTTCGGAACAGATGCTCAATGGTTTTGAAGCATAGTCGCGTGTAGCACATTGTTTCTTGATCGAATCGGTTTGTCTTAATGAGTTGACTAGATAATTGACAATATCAACGATCAAGTTGGAGTCACATTTTACGCTGTTCATCAATACTGACAATCCATAATGATCGCATTCTTCTAACGCTCTAGGTTCTTTTTCGAATATCATTTTAGCAATCTTAATGGCTTCTGAAGATTCTGAATAAACGACATGCATTAATACTGATCCACCATAAGCATCACGCATGTTAAAAGCGTCTGGTTTATGTTTCAAAATAAATTTAACATAATTAGCGGCGTTCGCTGACTTTGATCCTACAGCATGCATCATAACGGATTCCCCATCAAAATCAAGGTGATCCAAAGCTTTTGGGTCACATTCCAATATTCGCCTTACCATAGCCAGAGAGTTGGTGGATTCTGAATCAAATGCATGCATCAAAACAGATCGCCCTTCCGAATCAAGCCTCTCCAAAGCCTTGGTGTCATGTTTTAATACACGATTGAACATT
Source organism: Hydroides elegans (assembly GCA_001703475.1). NCBI lineage: Eukaryota > Metazoa > Annelida > Polychaeta > Sabellida > Serpulidae > Hydroides > Hydroides elegans. Next base: position 7,762 of record LQRL01112674.1, read on the forward strand.
TCAAGAGCGTATATTGAGAATGATTTCACTACATGCATCATCACAGATCGTCCAAGCCAATCACGTGCTTGCAATGATTTTGGGTCATGTTCAGAGATCATGTCAAATACTCTTATGGCTTCAGTCGAGTTTGAATTAACAACGTGCATCATCATGGTTTGTCCGTAGTTATCTCGTGCTTGAAATGCTTTATGGTCTTGCTTCAAAATAAGCTGACACATCTCAAGCGATGCAAACCAATATGATCTAATAGCATTCATCATCACAGTTCGTCCATCTAAGTCCCGTGCTACTAATGCTTTTTGGTCATGCTTTATGATGAAGTTAAACATAGCTAGAGTTTTGGCCGAAGGTGATTGAATGACATGCATAATCACTGATTTCCCTTCCATATCCCGTGCATCCAATGCCTGCGGGTCTTTTTCGATGATTAAACGACACATCTCAAGGGCATGGGGCGAGTGTGAGTCAACTGCATGCATTATAAGGGATCGACCTTTCAAATCACGTTTTTCTAATAATTTTGGATTTTGGTTCATGATTAGCTGTAAAAGTGCAATGGCGCTTGGAGAGTTTGAGTCAACAAGATACATGGCAATGGATCGCCCCTCCATATCGTGTGCCTCCAATGCCTTAGGATCATGCTCCATGACAAAGTCAAACATAGCCAAAGTGTTAGCAGATTGTGATTTAATAACATGCATCAACACCGATTGCCCTTCCATATCCCGTGCATCCAATGCCTTTGAATCTGTTTCTATAATAAAACGGCACATCTCGAGAGCATTAGACGAGTTTGAGTTAACTGCATGCATGATAAGGGATCGACCTTTTAAATCACGTTTTTCTAACAAATTCGGGTTATAATTCACGATGAGCTGTAAAATTGCAATGGCGTTTGGAGAGCTAGAGTCAACAGCATACATGGCCATCGATCGCCCCTCCAAATCGTGCGCTTCCAATGCTTTTTCATCATGGGCAAGGACAAAGTTAAACATTGCCAAAGCGTTAGCAGAATGTGATTTAACGACAAACATCATCACCGAGCGTCCTATCGAATCACGGGCCTCAAAAGCGTTTGTGTCACTTTCAAAGATGGCTTGACACATTGCAAGGGCATTGGGCGAGTGTGAATTTACAGCATGCATAAGGATGGATAGACTCGCCGCATCACGGGCTTCTAATGCGTTTGGAGAAAGTTTTGAGATACATTGAAACATCATAGGAGCAAAGGGTGAAAAAGATTCAGCAACGTGCATCATCACAGATTGCCCTTTTGAATCTCGAGCATCTAATACCTCGGGGTCGCGTTTCACAATTAGATGGAACATTTCGAGAGCGTATACCGAAAATGATTTGACAACATGCATAATCACCGATTGGCCATTCATATCTGTAACTTTTGAGGCGCTTTTATCGTGGTCTAATATGATATGCATTATTTTAATGGCGTTTTTTGAATATGAAGCTACTAAATGCATCAACAATGATTTGCCAAACTTATCGATTACATCCAACGCTTTAGGCGCATGTTGCACAATCAAGTCAAACATCAATAAATCATACAAGGAGTCAGAGCGCACAACATGCATAAGAATAGATAAACCACTATCATCGCACATGCACAGCGCACATGGTTGATGGCAAATCAAAAGTCGTAAGACCTCAAGGTTACATGATTGTGCCGCCCATTTCAACGGAGTCTCTTGGTTACTTCCATATCCCGCGGTTAGGTCATAATTCCCATGATTTAACAGCATAGCTAATTTATTTTTATCACCAATAATGATTGTTTGTTTTAACTCATCCATGTCTGTTTTTGAATGAATGATATCCATGCTATGACTTTGATTTAAGTTTCTATCTGAATAATACTATCATAATGTGTCTATTTCTGATTATACAAAAGTATTTATTAGCAAGAAATAAGTAAAAGTCCAAACAATTTTTTAATCGAATTTCTAAAGCAAACATAATTCTTGGTTCATATTAAATTAAAAGATGTAGCACCTCAAGTTACATGAGTGTTCCGCATATAACAATAATCTGTTTTGGTTGTTTCCGTATCCCGCAATAAGGTATTTACTATGATTTAACAACACAACTCGTTTATTTATGTAATCATTGGCATGTATTTTCCTTTACTTTATCCATGTTTGTCTTTGATTTGATCCTATCTATCCTGTAACTTTTATTTATTCTCATAATTTTATTATAATAAATAATCGATAGTTGACCATATTTTAGGTCTTGCGATGCGTATCTCTGTTTTATTTTACATACGTGGGCTAGATTTGATTGCGTTTCTATTCTTAAACATTTAAATGAATGATGTTATGAAATCATGTCGACGATAAAGTATGTCAAGCACATACATACACTTGACGAGATAAAATTTTGACCCAAGTTTCTACATACTTATGTTTATAAAATGTACCATATTTCATTTAAGTAAGATATTCAATGGACAGTTGAAAGGGGTGGTGGGTTTGTATCTGTATAGAGAAATGATGTAATTTCTATACTTGTAAGGATGCAATCAGCTGACAGAAAGATGAGCCATTTGAATGTTCCTTTATGCTCGTCAATATCTAGTTGAATTTGAAATATGATTTAGCTAGGTTTGTCCTATAATGATATAATGAAATGATTAGAAATTTTAGATTGTCGGATTATTTCACATGATGAGAAAGTGTTGAAAACCGAAAAAGCCAAGTAAAATTTATGGAAATAATATAATCATAGCAAATTTGATACCATCGATTAGATATTAGTTTAGTGAACCGGCGATTGCTATTAGCATTAGCTATCAATCCATAGTTAACAATATTTAGCGATAGTGAGTACATCCTGTCGTGAATAATGAAGTAGTATACATGTACATATGAAATAAAAGTGTAACGATGCATTTAATTTGAAACTAAATTAATCCACAGCGTCATCAAATGTTAAATAATTGATTCAATATTACGACGATATATTGTAACATTAGTATCTGTCTATATTTTATGGCACATTAAAGATACATGGTGACCTTTGATAACAACATGTGATTCGGTTCTGTTCATCAAACATGATTGCCATTGTGTAACACAATAATGGCTATAGATTCATTATACATGTCTTTATACAAATATCTACATTATTTTCAAAACAACAAACTCCTGTTTGCATATTTTTCTAAATAATAACATGAGAATGACACATACAGTACAACTAGTTTCTCTATATAATTAAGACCTGTGAGAAGACTCTCAAGTTACGATATCGATGCATTGATATAAAAATTCATCAAATAGAGTCGATACAGTATCGTCAGTTAAATTCATTTGCTCAATTTGACTCGACATGTGTCAATACTTAAGAGTAAAAATATAACTTTGAGGATATATTTAGTTTTGTCCATAAAATCATTGATAAGTAAAACTTAAGTTCTTGTGCGTAAAGTAAATGCACTTTAGTTAATATGATTTTATACAAATAAACACTCGGTTGCTTGCATTATGATAATTTATATATACAATTATATGAAAAAAAAAAGATTAAGTCAAAATCATTTAAAAGTTATTCTACCAATTAAGTTGATACAAACTATAAATATTTTACTCAACTATAGCCTAACCCGAGTTCAAAACTATCTTAATGTGTTAATGATACTCCTAAGTTATTCTACCAATTAATTTGATACAAACTGTAAATAATTTACTCAACAATATCTTAACCCGAGCTCAAAACTATCTTTATGTGTCAATCATACTCCTTAAATATTTTGAGTAACTCAACAAAATAATTTCTTAATTTAAAAGTAATGTGTCTAATACCTCTTGTAGTGTGCATTATTCACGCGATTCAAATAGTTTTCATTGTAATACCAGATGTATTTCCTTGAAAAAAAATAAGAAAAGAAACCTTTACATTTGTTTAGGAAATGGACAGTAAAGGTGATAAAAATGTTTGAAAGGTGCTGCTTGAAAGATAACGGCGCTTCATCAAAGCAATCTAAGCTTAAGAAAGAAATATGGAAATAAAAATTATTCGATGGTAGAATAATACGGAAAACAAAAAATACCTTTATGCGCTGTGTATTCATATTTGGTAAAATTCTGTTAAAATATGACATGTTTTATCTCGGTATAACTAATACGTTATTTAAGATATCACAGTTAGTAATCTAGAAACGATTAGGCCATTCCATATTTTGTTTATCATGTAAGTTTCAAATCATAATTATATGGTTAAACCGCCAAATAAATCATTCAAATCAACCCTACTCATCTTATAAAATATATCTCCCGCAGCGTAAAGAGCAAGACCGTATGAAAATTTCAATATCTTTGATATCTCTTTGATATCTCAAAGAGCGTTATGGTCACTAAAATGCTCATGGGACGTGTTTGACACACACCCATTACCTAATCAGGATGTGAGCCTGTCACTATGACTAAATATTTGTACTGAAAGCGGTGAAGGCAAAATAAGAAGCACCATAACAATCCTCTCTCATAAATTCTTTTACCCTAGGAAAGTTTAGCCCCTTTATGAATTCCTAACATCAAAACTGAAATTGAAGTTTTTCAAATGGTGGATCGTGAGCGCTCCTGTAAATATCTATACTGAAATGCTCGAGCACCAAAAATTGATTCACACAATCTCGCCCATAGTTTGGATTTATGTTATGACGATTTTTCACATTTTACAACATCCATTATAGCATTTGCATATATGCTTCTCGTTCTTCTTGGGTACGATAGCAATTAATTAAATCTTAATATTACCAGTGTATTGCTTTTAAACATTCCTTATATTCCCAAACGCATACTTGTTTGACAAATATAGTCATATTATTTCAATTAAAGCTCATATATCTCTTCAAATTTTGCAAGCTAGATACCATAAAATGTAACGTTTCACATAATTATCTACATTCTTCATTTGTTGAGTTCAAAAGGCTACATCTATACATGAGTTTGATTATCGATATCTGTTGAGCATTTGTGTGCCGTCAAACCCATGTGTCCGCAATCTTATGGTGAATAGTATTATTATTTTTCTAGCCACATTTTATCGAAAAATAATTATGAATAATATCATTCTAAAATTGTAATTTTCAATGCCGTGCATTGTTATCTGCAGATATGTTTCTTTAAATCATTACGTAACATATTGTCATATACGAACATTATTACGAAAAATTATCTACATGATTGTGTATATGATAGGAATGTTGATAACAATAGAAGGGCGTTGTACATAAACATGCAACTATACAAACATTTTTATACAGTGTAATTGAAAATTACAATTTAAGTTTAATTAAGCTTTAATTAAAATAATATGATAATATTTGTCTAACAAGTATACGTTTGGGAATATTAGGAATGTTTAAGAGCAATACACTGGTAATATTAAGATTTGATTAATTGGTTAACCCCACCTAAATTTCCCACAATATTATCATTCATGTCCAGGACTAGATCATGTTCACTGGCGTTAACTAGGTTTGCTAGGTTCACCAGTGAACCAGCTTAAATCTATGGTTCGCTACATTCACCAATAAACCGAGTCATGGCCCCGTTCGCTAGGTTCACCAAAAAATTCTTTCTGCAAAGGACACATTGGTATACATTTTACAAAATCGTCAATAGCACACAACATCAGAACTAACTTAGATAAAACATGTTGTAACGCCATAGATTTTGGCAGAGCCCTAATATATACCGATTCTTTGAACTCGTCTTTAAATATCCGATATATTACACATGAATTAGACTGACATATAGCAGTACGATTGACATACATAATTATTACCTCACAATACGTTTCCTAGCTCAATGCCATGTTTTGTGTACGTCACAGCGTTTAGCATTCGTGACGCAATAAGTAATTTGAATATTTATAGTGAGTTTTGGGTGTTTTATATGGAAAATGTTATTACTGATCAATATTAAACAAATTAAGATTTATTTTGAAAATAAAGAAATTATTAATAACGCGAAGAATGAAGATGAAGAAGAAGAAAAAAAACTTATAAGAAGATGATGATGCAAAATGAATGAAGTGAAGAAGCAGGACAATTAATATATCACGCAAGGTATACATGGTATACAGATGGTGATTTTGCAATTATTCTTTCATACACATTCAACTTAAATGTTTTAATGGTTGATCAAGTTGACGTCAAAATGACGTCAAAATGACGTAAACAAACCAGTAACAAGCCATGTGATTGGCTACATTCGGGAATCCCAGGCTATTAACACAGACATTTTTATATTAGCACAAACTCTCTAATAGAATATGCTATATTCTTTTAAAATTAAATCTAACCCGTATCCACCCTATATGTAAGTTTCAAGTTTACAGATGGAGTTTCAAATATAAATTTCCTACACATTTGATATATTTTACAATTCTGAAATGATTTCATTATTCTTGTGTGAAAATAAAGATTTGGCCTTTAGTGATAAATTGACGATACAAATACATTTTATTTAACAAACCGCTATTGTACTACCATTCACTGGTGAACCTAGCGAACGTAGTGAACGGGTATCGTGTAATCATTCACTGGTGAACCTAGTGAGGCAGTGAACGGGTATTGTGCTACCATTCACTGGTGAACCCAGCGAACGAAGTGAACGGGTATTTTGCTACAATTCCCTGGTAAACCTTACGAACGTAGCGGACCGGTATTGTGCTACCATTCGGTGGTGATGCACCGAACATGATCCACGCTTTTATATATATGCTATTAAAGTGCCTGGTGAACCTAGCGAACCTGGTAAACCCCGGTGAACATATTCGAGTTCTGGACATACCTCAATCAGACGGATTTACCATATAAATCACGCCCCCCTGTTCGCCCTTATATGTAAGACAAAAAATAAACTTGCGCCCCCGGTTCAGCCTGATAATTTATACAGTTGCGCCCCCAGGTTCAATATTTTCTGGATCCGCGCCTGTAAATATTAGAAGAGCACCCCACGAGGTGTTCCTCAAAAAATGTGTTCCTTTTCAAATTTCATCTAGCTACAAACTTTCAAGAATGGCCTTCTACCTACAAGAATTTAAGGAACATCTTTTTAGAATTGTGTCGATTTTTATCAATTCTTTGGTCAATTTATGGTTTAATTTTATTCAGAGATATCTAGCTATGCATAATATACTGAAATACAACTAGAAATTGGTCATATATACCAGTTTCACTATTTTCATTTTTCATGAAAGGTGTTCCTCTTATGATTCTAGCCAGCTAGATGAGCGCATTGGGCCTAGCTAGCTACAAAAATAGGAACACCTTTTCAAAAAAAATATTTTTCTAAATGTGATTTCTTTTTCCATATTTCAATGTTACAAGTGATATTATACTCAAATAAACATTTTTTGAAAATTTGGTCATGGGGTGCTCTTCAATATTATAACCTACAAAAAATATATATGAATCAAGTCAATTTTGCGGTTGTTCGTGAAAATCAACGACATCCAACTTTCTGTTTTCCGGAAGTAAACAAAGCAGAAAATCTTGACAGTTTCTTGTTTTTCACATTTTTTGACTAACCAGGCTTATATAAATGGACTGAAATAAACATATTTAAGTATCAATAGTACGTAATATTTCAGAAAACATTTTAAATCATTTTTGATTAACATTTCACAGTGACATCGTTTTTTTAGCCCAGCTGTAACAACAGTGGCTACATGTAGCGATTCCAGACCATTTTCAAATATTTAATAAAAAATGTCATATTTAGTATCCTTGGAAAGGTATGATCACGAGAAGCTCAGAACTGCTTTAATTTTTGTTGTGCGACCATTATTAAGGGAATAATCGACATTTGAAGTTGGAAAATACAAACAATGTTTCTGACACAAGACAAATTCTATACATAAAAGTATATTTTTCAACTTTCCAGCAATTTATTCTGTAAATTTAGGTCAATATTCAATACATAAATATAGTAAAAATCACTTCACTATAATTCGTAACTTACAATCATTTATGACTATATTCAAAGAAGATATCGCACTTAATGCAAAATATCGTCAACCCTGTCTTGCAGGAAATCACTGATTATCGCCCACAAAACTGTAAACAAATCGGCCTTATTTTTTAGAAATTTACGTTGTGCTTGATTGTGCTAGGGTGTGCGAAGAGACAAATTATATGGGGATGAAGCTTATTTTCTGGCGCACATTCTCTACATGTGCCCAAAGTTACCCACCCTTTTATTTTTATGTAATTACATAGTAAAGTGGACGAACTTCAACATAAAATATTAATCTTAAAACAACAACATTTATTTTTTCAAACATATATTTTAAATCTTTGAACCCAAATAAAATTGAATTCGTATCATAATTAATTGTTAAACAGAGGAATAATAAAATTATACGTTTTTGAAATATAGCAAAACTGCTTATTTTATAATCCATTTATTCGACTTTGTCACTTTTTACGAAAATGGCAAAATGTATTCATCAAAATCATCTTTATCACACCATTTTGAAAAGTAAAAAGTATAATAAACCAAACATAAAGGTTTGAATTAACAGCCCGATGAAGATTAATTTCATGAATTGCAATATCAATAGGAGTTTTTGATTGTTAAAGATTTCATATATTACATATAGTCAGAATGTAATGGTCAAAAAGACGATTCGTCTGTAATCGCTACTACATGGTGAGGTGGTCTTACCTTGAATATAAGGTAAGCCCCGAGGTGGCTAGCCGGTTGTTACAAGGTTATGCAATGCGTGTGTACTGTCTGGTGTCT
>LQRL01112709.1:1013-11032 GCA_001703475.1 Hydroides elegans
CGTCGAAGCTGAGCACTGACGATGGACGTCGAAAGAGATCAGTGAACTGTGAGGTCAGTCTAATCTCACAACGTACCCACCCCATGAGAGTCATGCTGGTGTTGGAGCGGTCCAAATTGCTGTATATATCTTATCCGACATTTTATATACAATTCAAGTTTATATGATAAGATGAGTTTGATTTTGTAATTGTGTATCAATGTATCTATATTTGTTATTATTGACAACTGTATGACAATACCAAATTTACAGATGAAATCTTTGTTTTTCTCTAGATTTTATATATGAAGATTTCTGTACTTGATTGTATTTGTTGATGAAATATACAGTCAGGGGGTCGTGATTATATAGAGGTGACATGGCAATGGTTAGACATAAGTTTAATTTTATGTCTTAATCCAGGTAATCGGATTAATGGGATAGGGTATTTTGAATACTTGCTCATGACCAATGATATTTTGAGTAATTAATTGATATGAATGATTCCATGCATAACGATACTGATTGGGTGTGTTTTGGGGGTTTTCTACAAACATTGCATAAAACACAAACATTGCATACATAGCCTCTTTTCCTCTGACAGAAACAAGGTTTGTTTCACTCGAGATTAACTTATCATTGATCATTTTGAGCATCGGAATGACACATGCCACAGATCTAGTGAAACAAAAACTATAGAACTTGTCTTGACTGATCTTGACTCTGATTTAACCATGCTCCCGATTTTCTTTCTCGCTTCCAATACCAGTGTTGACATAACGGGGTCGCTCAAGTACACCGACACATTTTCGCTCATCACTGCACGAGTAATGCAAAGAGTGATAGGGAAAACTATAGGGTGGTCAGTTATCAAACGCATTTTGGTGTGGATTATATTTTTTTCTTGTAATATTTTTTAGCAACATCTATTGTGAATATATTGATCTATACTATGTGAAAAATTGAATGATGAGGAAAAATTACGCATGTGAGAAAAACTCAAATTCCATCTCGTGTGTACCTGTTTCCTTAGTGAACATGTAGTTTAAATGATAGCTGTTATTATTGAAAATGAACGCCTTGGGAAATATGTGTTTTGTTTTTCTTTTTCTAAACTTATCAATTTAAAGATATATGTCCGATGTGTTACGGCTTGCAATATGACATTTCACAATTCATATTCATTAAATTTCAAATATATTTATTGTAGTTGCTTTAGTATTGTAAGGGTAACAATGGTTTCACCCAATTCGATTACCGGATTCCAATCAGTACCTTTCCAATGTACAAAACTGTTTCTAGTCAAAAAGTCCCTGACCATTAAGTCCCCTGATATTAAATCCCCAGATAAATTGTGAAAAGATGTAATATAAAAGACATTTAGTCTGCACGGAACACTATAAGATTGATACTAATAAAACTATGAATCGAGGTAAAAAAAAAGTTTCGAAAAAAAGTTTTCAGCCAAAGGATTTCAAAAATAGTACCATGTGCTTAGAAGTTTCCAGCCAAAAAGCGTCCGACCGAATAGTTTCATTCCACAAAGTCTCCTAAATGTACAACATGGACAAAACATATTTGGCAATATGCTACCTGTTTCGGAAACATTACTGCTGAAAAAACCCTTAAACTAAATATGCGAAAAAAAAAAATAAACTTTTTATATATCTTTTTTAACCGGGATCCTATTGTTATATTATGCCGAATGAAGAAAATATACATGTATATCAAATGAACTTTTAAACCGGGATTCATATATATAATCTATCATGAGAAGGGTGAACTTAAAATATTAAGCCTTTTCAGCTTGTTTGGTGTTGTTAATGGAAAATGGTGTTTTTCTTTCAATAAGAAAAAAAAATCAAAATCAAGCCTGTATGTAAATACATATTTTAAGTTGTTACTGACCAAGGTGTTTAGGTTGTTATAAAGTATATTCGTTTGCATGCTGAAAATCCAGATTAAACTACTAATAAAACTGCCAACAGCCTTGTGCAGCCGCGCTTTGTTTGTGTCGGTTGGATCGCGGGAGAGAAAAGCTCTGCCGTTGTGTCAGTCACCTTATTTAACCTTTCTATATTACTGTCTAGCTTATATCTATATCTGGAAGACACCCACTCAATTAAGCATTATGAACCGGGCAATAATCGCACACGATGCTGGGTTTAACCGCCGTGACACCGTATGACACAAATAAATGTTTTCCTATATCTCCATTGACACAAAAGTAATTGTAAAAACACACATTTGAACTCTTGATTAAACAGATCCAGTGAAATGTAAAAAGGGGAAAAAATGAGTATTTAGATACATAAGGCCACCCGTAGAAGCCTTCCGGTTCAATGCGACGTCGTAACTTCAGATAATTGTTACGTCATTTTTGACGTTGCGTTCCAGTATATTCATATTGACGTCAACATATTTACAATATTGATACAGAACAAGCATTTATTCAAGACTTAAAGAACAGAAAAGGCCCGTATTTAAAAGCTTTGCGATATGTTTCGACGTTGCTATGGTGTTCGTTGTTAAGGAAGTCATCTTTTGTTTGATCAGGCAAGCTTGGTTACCTCTGAAGGTCTATAAGTCGGCGCTATCTGCCAAAAGGCATCTACAAAATGGCATCTGATACGTCATTAAAATCTAAAGCGAACGGGACTTTGTTATTGGCCCCTTGCAAAGGATCAGTGTGTTGCATTAATTGCATTATGTGTACCGACTCTGCAAGACGTCACACGACGTCAAAACGAGGTTTTCTGCTGGATCGATTTGAAAGTTTTTCAGGCGAGCCGTTTCACTGCAGGCGTAGAAGCAACGTTGTTACAATGTCTCGCTGAAATAGGACATAAGACGTAACTAAATCCGACGTCAGAATGTGATTCGATAAACAGAAGCCTTTCATATCGCCGAGTACGTCATTTTGACGTCACGTCCGTAAGCGACGTCATATGGATGACCCTTGCCGAGTGGGTAAATGTTAAATGTAAACGGAGGTTGCAATGCACCTGGGTTAAATCTTGCATTGTTTTCATTTAGTTTTGCCAATCGAGCAGAATGGATGAAAAATATAGATAGGGTTATGATTGACGGGTTCAGATGATTTCTGGAATACATCGAGAGGAAACAGGGAAATGTCTTATTTAATAAGGAAAGACGGGAGTTCCCTTTTAATTATGGATGTTCCATGATACTAAATTGAGTATTTCAAATTATCAAAATCTATCGTTTGAACTTCATCTAAATGTTGGTTTGCATAAATTACGCTGATTGATGTAGCTACGTTATAATCGCTAATGGTTAAATATTTAAAATGTGATTTGTTATGTGATCTTATGATCTTGTGATTTTCGAATTGTATTTATTTCAGTGTTTCAATGGTGAAACTCAATCTTAAGGATCTTACGTTGCATGATGCATCCACTCGTCTACAGAATTCTTCTTCAAGCACATTAAGTTTACCTATCTACCGAGGACAATCTTGGCGTCGCCATAATAGCCCCAATATACAATCAACTCAAGTTCTCAAGTGGTGGTAAAACAAGGACTATGGTAATGTCAAGCATAATTGGTGATATTTTGTTGTGATACTCAAAACAGCCATACGTTGTCATACCAATTCGACGTTGTATACGGCATCTACCTCTATTTCTTAACCTACTCAATTTTCTTGGTGTCTGCATAATACAGTTGATAATAGCCCCCATATACAATCAGCTCAGAGTCTCAAGTGCTGGTAAAACAAGGACGAAAGTAATGTCCAGCGCTTCCTCTACAGCATGTAAGTCATGTCCGACACGTGTTTTTCACTCGCAAAGTGCAGCTGAAATCCGGGCACTTTATTAGCTCGTTATTCAGACATTACCCTTGTGGTAAGATACGTCGCTGGATCGTCTCACATTCACGTTTTTGCTTGTGACACGACATCATTTCAGCCATATGTCTGAGTAAATCGCGTTGGACGCAGTGGTGATGCTTTACGGCGTCAGCAACGTATGACAGTTTGATTAATTCAAATTGTTATATAGCCCTCACGTTAAGCTTCGCTGTGGGTTTGTAAATGCTATGATGAATGCATTCAGAAAACGGTCACGCTTATAGATTCAACTGGTATACCAATAGGTTGAGTTGAATCTATTGTCGCGTCTTTTCAACGTCGCGTCTTTTGTGACGTTGCCACAATATCACATTACAAACTGTGATATAAGATATTAGAGCGAGTGGGGCAATCTTCCTTCTAACTGCCCCTCCTTGATGGCAGCCCGATGACAACTTAATACTACTATATATCTTGGTGCCAAAAGCAATAGCTATGGGATATAAGAGAGTGAAGGGGTGTCTGCAAACAGAGTCATAACAATAAAGCCATGCAAGCCAAGCAATCTCTATGTCTTGCAATGAAATAATTTGTTTTTGTTCAGATACTTCGCAAACATTTTTTATATCTTGAAAGTGATGGATCCAGGCTCGAAGCATAGAGAGCGGATGTTTCAATTGAGACAATGACAGTGTCCAAGAAATCCATATATGATTACATATATAATAATATATATGCTCAGTTCTGTTATTGGAGTTTTTTTTTTTTCGTTTTTCTTATAACAAATGTACTTGATTTAGAGGAAGGTTGCATGTACCCCTTTAAGTGATGACAGAATGGAAATTGATGAAGAAAAGGAAAGATATTCAGGATATTATAACAGAAGGGAGTTAAAATAACTATGTTTGATTGCCAGCAAACGGGTGGTGAACGATAGGTATTGAAGGCCAATCGAAAATGTTGATAGAAATCATCGTTAACCGATATCAGTTTGTATTTCATTATTGCTCCAGGGATGATAAAGCAGTGAAGATAATTTATAGTTGATAACTACTCTCTATCGAGTCTTTTTATGGTAATATTATTAGGTGTTGAAATAGTAAGTATGCGAAACATATTCTCAGGATTATTTCCATTCATTCACAGCGATTGATTGGTTTTAGAATGCTTGGAGTATTGATGAACAAATACCATTATAATATTTCTATATAGATGTTCCGTGCTCATGATCTATCCATAGATTAATTGATCTCAAATCATCAAACATTTTTTTTATTATTTTAGATTGAATGCATTTCTAAAGTCAGATCCCAGATTATCGTTATAGCGACGAACCACCGTCCTCCTTACACCATACGAAATATAAAGCACTCCCCACCCCTTATAAATACCTCCCAACCCCTACCCCCTTTCCAGATACCCCTGTATTACTACCATTTGCCTCTTCACATGTAATATTCCGCATACGTCACTTTTGTCCCGTGAACTAAGCGTCACATGACATGTCGCAGAACGGTAATCATAACGTCTAAAGGAAAGGCTTGGGTTAATCTAGCTGAAAAAAACTGGAGCTCTGTCTCATTGGAACAAATCGTCATACAACGTTGAAAGGACGTTTGCATTTGGTACAATTTGAATTATTTTAGACCTCAAGGTTCGTTTCCTACGTAAAAAAAATCGAAAACGAAAAACATCACAACATCGTGACAAAGTCTCATGACTACAGCATTCTCTAAATTTCCGAACGTGCAATGACGTCCGTTATTCGTTAACATAGGACGTTTTTTCGACGTTATGCGACGTGTTGTAAAGTGTCCTACAGACCCCCTCCAGAGGAAAAGGCAGGGGTTAATCTAGCTGAAAAACGGTGGCTCATTAGAGGCCAACCTAATAATAGAGGGGGACTGAGAAAGGGGAGAAAAGGGTGAAATGATATGGTTGGTTAATAACTATGATAGGAGCAAGGGATCAAGTGAAAAGAAAGAGAATGGAACAGTGATATTGCTAGCATTTATGTGAAGTTTTATTATTTCTTCTATATTTTTTTAAGATGATCAAACTACGACCCAGCCAGATATTCATGACTCCAAAGGAATATTCTGAAGCTTGTGTCCTTTGCCTGTCTATAATCCAACCAGAACCAACTAAATCGTCTGCCCTCTTTGTCCCATATCCGCAACCCCCTCCCCCTCCTCCCTTCTAAACCCCATCTCCAACAATTATTCTCGTCACATCCTTCTCGAGTCAATGTCCAACGGCTTCTCGCTGACAGGCAAATCAAGATATAGCGCCGTCGTTTCGTAGAGATCTTAGTGAAATTGAACACTCTGCTCCGTGTCTTTTGCGTGTTTCACATGCGACATCACTGCTTTACGTGCTGTAATAAAGTAGTACCTAAATGGGATGAGAAGTATCGGGACGTCGTTGCAAACGTCACAAAATAATGTAGTCATTGACGTCACTTACTGGTTCGTATATAGACTGGATGAATGACGTGTTATCTGAAGTAGGAAGGACTTTGTCGTATAATTGCATCGACGCAATGTCGCGTAGTGGCGTTGCTGTGACGATTGTGGCAGTTCGACGTCACTCCGTATATGACCTCCCACCCAATATACCTCGTCCATGGACCCTTGTAACTTATACTGCAAAGACAAAAGTCGCCCTCATTTATTATCTTGCGTTGACAGGCCGGACAAATTAATTTTCTTGGGAGGGGACTGTGGGCTGCCCGGCTTAATTAGCTTAGCATGAAAGCGAGCGTGGACCAGTGCTACTTACAGTGGTTAAGTCGTTGACACTATCTTAGCACAAGCAATTGCCAACAGTAAAGCGACCAAAGGGATTTGCTGCATAAAGGCATTTCCTGATTCTTTCCTTGATTTTCGCAGAATTATTATAAAACTTAATGAGCAATCTTACACGGTTTCATACGGTGTTAAGACAAGTTGTGAATCTCCATGCATCAAAAGTATTTCCTCGAGTTGTCAGATGCATTGACATTTTCAGATAGCTTTACACATTTCTGAACAAATAACTAACATGTTCATATTTATAAGGACAGATACAATATTTTATCAAACCTAATATTCGCCAATTGAATGTACTAAAATGCGTTTTGCTAAGTTAGCACCAATGTGCATAGACCTCTTCAATAATTACGCGACTCCAAAAACGTTTCGTTCTAAACTGTCCGGAGCCTTATTGAAACAGATGTTTGGCTGCTACGGACAACGCCATTTACTGTCGTCGCAACGAGATGAGATTGTTCAACATCACGAAACCATGGATGCTCGCAAAGATAGTTAACGCCTCTTTCAATGAACGTATGGATTTGTTTACTATACATGACAGCAAGTTATGAATATAGAGTATTCGATTGGGGATTTCGAAAAGCGATAGTTAGCACCATAATGACAGGGTTTGATTGTTTTAACAGAAATACGTCATGCACTATACTAAGTAATTAACACAGAAACGCCGAGAAAGAATATTTAAGAATAAGAATATTAAAGCTGTTATAAAAAATTTATATTGGTTTAAAATCGAGAGACGCTTTATCTTAAATGTGATTGCAATCCATAGTTCGCTGTCATTTTCCTGATGAGGTCAATGGCAAGCGGACTCGATATATGGACGATGTAGCGATTTCACCCCCTTTACCGCGTATGGTTAAGATGTCTTTCACTGTATCGTTTTCGTATGAGGTAAACCCTATACACTTCTAAACCACGTTGCCAAAAACAAAATTTGTCGATCCATAGCATCTTACCTGACATTTAATGTCAGGTAAGATGCTATGGATCGACTAAAGCGACTGTCCGTACCCAACACTAATCTTCTCTCTGTCGGATGAGCGACCACATTATTTTCTCAACTAGTGTCACAATCAATTTAGCCATTTGCAACTCAAAATGTCGCATTTAGCCATATTATCGCAACAGCTTTCGTGTAATTAAGCAAATGGTGAATCCACTTGAAATCCATCAGTCAGTGAATTTTTAAGTCAACACTCCAATTGTGATAATATTGTTTTTAGCATTAAGTGTGATAAGCAAAAAGGTGGTGACATTGTTTTATTGTCGATAAGCGCCACTTATGAAGTGAATATTCATTTTTTACAAAGGATATGTCTTAATATAACAATGGTGTATTAACGTAAGGATGTAGTCACTGTAAGATCTGTCTGATGATTAATTGATATTATTGATAATAAAAGGTGTTTATGAATATGAATACACGTATTATTTACTGTATATCATTGCTTCAATATTTCATTGTTGCAAACATGTTGAACAAGGATGGGGATATTTATTATTGCTATTGATGGATCACCACTGAATCTCCACTATCTATTTCAGTGAACGAACATAACAAGACACAGTATTCTTTCAACACTTATTCCTTTCCTTACATTCTCTCACTCTCCGTCTCTTTCTCCCCTCTTTCCCATTTTCTCTCTTTATCTCTCCCATCGTCTTCTCAGGGCTATCCATCCCCTTTTTCAAGCTTCCGGTGTGACTACCGCCCTCTACCACACACTCTTAACATCAAAACCTACACCTCAAACAAAACCATGAACAACTTGATATGATGATATCTCGATATCTCGCGGAAATGCAGACGTCCTTCTAGACGTCCAAACCAATGATCAAAGCCTGCAGTTGTACAATCGTCAAGTTTTAGCGCGCTGTCCGACATGTCATATGAAGGAGCGCACGGTGACAAAGGGTACTCGAGACTCCATTTCGATGTGCTTGTCGGTAGAGAGGCACCAAACGATAAAACGTTTTACAGATTTGGTTTCAGCTTGTGTAAAACCTGATGGATAAAGTATAATGAAGGGACGTCACATTGAGTAACGTCCAAAGGAAGTGACTTCATGATGAATGATGCCAAAATGAAGTGAGGTATGAAGGAGTGACGTCATAACTGAGTAATGTCATGGTCAAGTGACGTCATAAAAGAATGACGTCACGAAAGAATAACGTCATGAAAGAATGACGTCATGAAATAATGACGTCATGAAGGAGTGTCGTCGTCAAATAATGATGTCATGAAAGAATGACGTCATGAAAGAATGACGTCATGAAAGAATGACGTCATGAAAGAATGTCGTCATCAAAGAATGACGTCGTGGAAGAATGACGTCATGAAATAATGACGTCATGAATTAGTGACGTCATGATAAAATGACATTTTTATGAAGTGACGTTCTTATGAAGTGACGACCTTAAGAATGACGTGTCGTATACCATCATCGGTCAAAATAATTCATATATGCGACACCAGAGCGCAAATTATCTCCGCAAGCAAACTTTTCCATTTATTAACGTTTTAATAGCGTCCCACGTCTTTTTAAGTGGATTCCTTCTCAATCAACACCTCTTTGGGTGTTCCTCAAGATTGCCGCTTTATCGAAACGTTTCATCTCTATTTCTCTAATGTGGAAAATCACATTAGCTCTTACTTTACGCATATATTTTTATCGAACTATTTTTATCGATATATTTTTTTTCTCATCCTTTTTCCGCAATTAAGAGCTGCTAAGAGTGATTTTCTTAGGTAGAAGACTCGACATGAAACATGCTTTCTAACACTTCACTGATTGGAAGAACATTGCCTTATTGTTCATGTTTTTGTAATGATAAGAACAATAAGGGCATATCAAAGAAAAAGTGAATGCTTAAATACATGAATATTAACATGTTCAAAACGGAATGATAAGAATCAAAGAGAATATATAGACATTACTTTTTATGATTATGTAAAGCATTATATTAAATTATGTATTCAATGTTTTTAATGCTATGTAATTTCTTTAGATACACAAATCAAGCAGAATTAAAGCTTACAAACATAATTTAAACATAATTTTACACAAACAACGTCATAGTCTAACTTCACATGGTCGACAAATAAAAACAAACATACAAACATTCATAGTTCATACCAGTACAATCAACAAAATATTCCATTAAACACATTTCACCAGGTAGAATCTAATCGACCTGCCTTTACAAACTGAGAATGAGGCCGAAATTCCGAATTCTTTTATAAAGACACCACGGGCGCTTACCGTCAAATCCACAATAAAGGGTCGTTTGATTATGTGACAAGTGTCACCCAATAATGGTCTTTAATGGATTGCAAGGCGATTAGGACACGCGCCTGGACGGGGGTTGACCACTCGACAGAAGTCCCCTCCCCCAAGGCTGAACCCCAA
>LQRL01112727.1:10398-21165 GCA_001703475.1 Hydroides elegans
TTTATGGTATGGGCCGGCATATAATTTCACCATAGAACGCCCCTCGTTGTGCTTGAAGGGAATTTAACGGCTCGGCGCTATATTTCGGATGTCCTCGAGGACCATCTATTCCGTTTATCGATCAACATCCGAATCTTCGGATTTTTCAGCAAGATAAAGCTTGACCGCACTCCGCCAATATCACTTCGGACTACCTTTGTAACCAAGGTGTATCAGTGTTGCCATGGCCTGCCTTCTCGCCAGATCTCAGTCCCATAGAGCACCTATGGGACCAGCTTGGGCGCCGAGTTTGCGAAAGGGAAAACCCACCCCGCACGAGGCAGGAACTGATTAACGAACTCAGGGTAGAGTGGGATCGGATACCACAATGGAACATACAGATGTTGATCATGAGTATGCGCCGAAGATGCCAGGAAACGATCACAGCAAGAGGTGATCACACCGGGTATTAGAGACAGTACATGTCGATTTTCGATCGTGTTTTGATTATGCTCGTAGACAAGAATATCGTTAAGGATACACCCTTTTTGTTTTGTTATGGATACAATAAAGATACCAAGGAAGGTAGATATACTTCATTTGTTTTCTTTCATCCGCACAATTTTAAGAATATATAAAAATAATAAGGTGATACTTTTCATTGACGCTCAGTATAGTAAGTCTGGAAAATAAATGATTGACGGTTGAAATGGCGGGGAAAACGGGGGAAATTGCAACGAGTATACAACAACTTGTACGATTGAATACGATTACTAAAAATGGTGTTGCTTAATTGAATGCATTTTTTATGTATGTCTGTCTGTGAGTTTCTGATAAATGTTCAATTGATTTTTTTATTGGTTCAAACTGACACGGTATTTTATTTTGCTATGGTTTTATCTAACATTAACTGTTTTTGTTTTTAATATCTATTTTTTTTTTGTAAAATTAACGCTCTGTAATTGAAAAGACTATATCATACAAATGATATATTTTATCTTTTATGTTTCAGGTCCATATGATTATCCCTATTACTATGATATCATGCACAAAGAGAAATGGTAGTCATTTACTTCAATAGAGTAAGTATAATTTAATATAACAAACCAATGCAACCATGTAATGTAGTATTAACTCGGGGATTTGATTAATCATTATCATGCATAGAATGCTTAAGTTGAGCGAAAAAAAAACGATAAATCGCAGGAAAGCCTGATTAATGCTAAATAATGACAATTTATACATTACAATGATAGCATAAACGGTTATAATAACTTTTTTTAATAGAGAATTTTGAAATTTTAATGTATAAATTTGGTAAATGTATACATCACAATTTGCAGTGCATTAATGAAATCAAAATATAAAGAGATATTGCAATGAACTAGTTATGGGTGTTATTAAATTTAATCTGATTTATTCATATGTTATATGATTTTCTATTTTTCAGACGAAAATCCCGAATCAAGAACATACACGATAGTAGAAACAAGCGCTAGGATATTTCGCAAAATATAGATTAATATAACCTTTTGTTCTAAAATGATAATTGTAAAAAGATAAATTCGTTTGAAATCCTCAATAAAAATGTTATAATAAAACCCATTGTTTATCTTTTTCCACAGTGTTTATAAACTGTAAGTGAACAATATCAACAACGATGAAATATTAAATACACAATTTCTTAAATCAATAAATCACAAATAATATAAATATCATCATGTAAAAAGTTGCAATCAACTTTCTGGAACACAATAAAGCATGTGCCTCGATAAGCAAAACAAGGAGATGAAACCCGTGGAGCAATATTTAACTATGCATATTAGACATTAACATCTTCAGCGTTATGACTCATCTTGTATGCATATTCCAAACACCCCGACCTATTATACATTAATCGGCTTCCTTTAATCTTTTTCTAAGTCGATCTATCTACAACTGTCCAAGACCGACCTAAAACTACAAATATTTTAAGAAACAAATGTTGCTTTCTCGTATATTAATTTATCTATCGATAACATATTATTGCAAATAAAATTAAATACAAATTGATTAAAAACAAAAGACATATTTATAGATTTGTAGGCACATTATGTCTTTAGTGGAACTTTTTTGTCAGCATATAAAGTAAAATTTAAAATATGTTTTGGTTTATTCAATTATTACATCAAAAGTAATAATCTGAATCAAAGTGACTTTGAAATCTCCACACTGAATTTATTCACTTACAACATTATATCGATGAGTCATCTTAATCTAACTATTTTGTTAATTATATACATTTTAAAGCTTAACTGTACCTATGATAAATACATTACTTGCGTAAAGCGCTTACAACAAACTGTATGAGTGAAATCTATTCAAAAGCTCAGAAATGTTTGCCGTTATCTAAACGTTGTATGTTTATATCTACAGTTGCTTCAAATAAACATGCATACCTCAGCAATCACAATTCATTTAAACAAATCAACACATTCACACACATACACTAAGTGTAATAACATGGAACTAGACGAGGTATTTGAGCTACAAACAACATATCTTACGAATTTGACAGAATAAATTTCTATTTTTCTAGATACATACAGGCAATCAATTATTAGGTGATATATAATAATTAAGTCACAATATGTGTTATTGTTGGCAAAAAATAATGTAATAAATAGTTTTTATATATTTGTGTATTAAACTACACGTGGTTATCAAAGTCGGAGGGGTTTATTTAGCAATTTTTAAAACAAATCAAAGCCAAACTTATCTTGCTCATTCTGGAGAAAAGTCTGATGGAGAAAACCCATCAGGGAAAATCTTAACATTTATGCACATATTGCGAGAACCACAGCATCATTTGATATACATAGTTACCTATTTTATAAGTTATTTTCATAAATAACTTGCAATTATTTCAGAACAGAATTCGCTTGAAAAATAAACAGCACAGAAACAAAATAGAATTCGCGATGGATTTATTTGGTATTGCAAACAAGGTTGTTATTTGTAAAAAAAAAATAATTACAATCAAAGATCGACATATAGAAACGTTATTGAGATTGGAATTCAATATATTGGTGATATGTGTTTGTTCACTTTTATAGTTTGCTAAGGATTCAGCCTAAACGAGATAGCAAGTGTAAAATATGTATATTCATTTTGATGAATAATAAGGGGTACTTTGTGTTTCCGGTTGTTTTAATCTTTATTTCGTAACCGCTGATTTTAAGTTGTTCGTCTGAATGATGAAATGAACATTTTCATTCAAGTAAAAAGGTTTTTATAAACCGTTATTAGTACAAAAATGAATTTTCACATCATTGGGAGTTTCTCCGATTGACAGTTTCTCCTATTGAGATGCCTCCTTTTAGACTTTTCTCCATTTGGTAATTTTTATATCAACCATATCTGGCATATCAGGTTGATTTTATTTAGAGATTTAAATGAACTGTTGGTGAAAGATACCTCGGGACACGATACTATTTATTTGAACACTTTGAGACCGTCTCGAAGTGTTAAAAATGAAAGCAAATATACATATGAAAAGTGAAAGCAAATATATATATATATTTTGGGAGGGGACCTTTGGGGATTTTTTAAAAATTTTCGCCTAACTCTCGTGAAACGTTTGCTTTCGCTGAGAAAACTGACAGATTTCAATTGCCACTAATATTTTTTTTATTATAAAGCTAATTTCCCCTATCATATTTTCTTTACACTTGGTTCTCGGTTCATAACAAATATTTATTTTCTGTCACACGAGATTGCAATCGCTTTATCTGTCCAGACACTGAGGAATTACTTAAAGGCATTGATTTGTATATGGGTAATGCATGTGTTGTGAGTTCCATAATTAGATTTCATAGTTTTATCAGACAAATTTACTTCAAGGTTGAATTAAAATGCAATGACGAATCGTTTCATGTGATTCTGTTTTCATTGTTATTTGTCTAGCATTTTATTTTTATGTATTCAAATAACTTTTTTCATGTTCAAAAGTTGTTGAAAACAAATGTATAATGTGTTATATAGAGAGCGTTTCATAAAAAGCTAAACGCTATTGTTATATAGTTTATTTATGTTATTATATATCTATTTCATATTACTGAACTATTTTCGAAACAAGTCTCGAGATCGGATGGGCATAGTGTCGAGGTATAAAAAATACAAGTCTCAAAGTCTCTGGAGAATAGTCTGGAAGCATCTAAAACTAATTGCCTCGAAGTGGTCAATAGTCAAAGTGTCTGCAACTGAGTCTCAAATCATCTTAATTCAATAGTCTCGCATTTACCAAGAGTCTCAAAGTGTCAAGAGCACAGCCTCGAGGCATCTTAAACTTATACTTTCGTAGTGACATGAATCGATATGTAGATGCAGAGTTTCTAAGCAGCAATACACCACAAAAAGCTATCATCTTGTTTCAATCTTGACAGAAAATAGTTGGGCTTCATCATTTGTGACATTTTGTTTAGATTTCGAAACAATATATAAATAAACACACCTTTATACTACATTTGAATATAAAATTCGCAATCAATGTCGTTGTTTTTTTTTTCAAGATAAAGCATGTTAACATTAAGCAAGTTGTATGATTATAAATATTGCCAATTAGCTTTGAATGAACAAAATCGTATTTTCAATTTTCTACCTATTTAGTGTATCCATACTTAATTGACTTTGTTGCTAAATAACCGGAAAGCACAATCAATCGAGTGACAAAATCACATTTATTTACTGGTTTTAACTTCATACATGATACAAATGTCCTTACATAATACCTCCAGATCAATAGTTGAAAACATAAATCATATCGACACTTAATACACAACGCGTCCTTAGTCATTCAATTCCACGATATCACATTTCAGGTATTGCGTATTCTTTCCTTTACAATAAATACAAGCAATTAATTATTTCGCTGCTTCCTATAAATGGCCACTTTTTCGTTCAATTTCCATTATCTTGGAATTTGCAGCCGACAATTCTAGATCTTTAAACATTTTTGGATTTTGACAATTTCTAATCTCAAGATGTTTTCGTTACTGTTTTCTACTTTGCTGCTTGGCTCTGGTAGGTTATTGTTTAATTTATAAAAGTAATGCATGATAAAAATGCGTACTTAGATAATTGGACAAAGTATAATTGGACAAAAGTATGATTGGACAAAGTATTTTAAGACTGATTAAAAATTAATTGAATCTATTTAATAGCAAAGATGAAAAAATAATTGGAACCTTGTTGATATATTATAGCAATGTAAAATAAAATTAAAAGACAATCTGATTAAAAGTAATAAGAAGGACAAAATAAATTCACAATCTCAAGGCATTATTCATGTTTTAAGAAAACACATACATTGCAGTTCAGCAAAACAGAAATCCCCTTAAGATTGTCATTTTTTTTTTTTGTATTTTGAAATCTGAATAAAAAATAACTTGATAACTGATTTGTTAATAAAAGACTGCATTTCATCTATTCAGCATTGGTTTCTATTTGAAATATCAATATGCACATAACACACAAAAAAACTGTGAAAATTATCTACAAATAAGTTGCTCCAAATCTCCAAATCCTTCAATTCAATTGAGTTCAATAATTCGAATGGAATGAATGCACAATAATGTGTTAGCATTTGAATGGCAAGGCGGTTGAAACACAATATATTGTTAATAATCCTTTGCTAGATGATCATTCATAATAAATCTTAGGCTATAACTATCCGAATTCCCATGGCACTTTAAATAATTTGCTAAATAATTCCGTCTTTTTAGCATTCGGACTACGTGGAAAGCATTGAAATGTATTCATTCGCTGCTATTTCCCTTCCCCTTTTTATGCATCCGTGCATGAAAAGGTGATTAGAATATGATTCATTTATAATATGCAATCGTCCCATTTCACAGCGTTTGTGTGCCAAGGCGGTTGGAACCCTGAATATTGTTGCTACTCTATGCTGGATAACGATTCATATTTTTTTTAAAGCCCAATCACTTATATGGCACAGCATGATTTATCAAGATGGCTCGCAACAAGGCATTTGGAACCTCCTGTATCCCCTAGCTCCACACCCTTTTCAATAGCAAATATCATAACATTACAAATTATACAAAAATATTAAGTATTGTAATTTTCTCCATTTCACAGCGGTTGCGTGGCAAGGCGGTTGGAATCCTGAATATTGTTGCTACCATCTATCTCGTAACCCAGCGCCTTTCAAATCCGTACATTTAAAGATACCATTGAAAAATTATAATTGTATCTTTTTCAGCTTTGGGGTGGCAAGGCGGTTGGAACCCGGAATACTGTTGCTACCCTCTTCTGGATTATCATTCATACTAATTTTGAGCCTTAAATTCTAATTTTCCCTTTATTTAAACCATGTATTATTTTCGAAAATTTTCAGCGTTTGGTTGGCAAGGTGGTTGGAATCCCGAATACTGTTGCTACCCTCCACCTGAGGTATGCTGTCCAACCATTCGAACCACGACCACCGCTGAACCGACTACAACCAGTTTCGGTGAGTATATTTATAAACATAAATATGATATAACTATGATATGGTTGTAGGGCAAAAGCCCTGCTATTTAGCAGCTAGGGCGAAAGCCCCGCGATACTTTAACATACATATTTTCTTAATTTATCAACTATCAATGATATATTTTTACTCAAGGAAACAAACATTATAAATGCAACGATTCATGACTCAAATACATGATCTCATCAAACGGTCCTGATATTTAAATGATCGGATTTGCTGGATGCATGTCAGATTTAGAATTTTCGCTATCGACTACAACATTAACTAGATAATTGCAATCAGCGATTCGAATTTATATAATAGAAATAATATCCGAGAGCTCGTAACCAAATAGGATATTGATCCAAAGTGGTATTGTTCGGCATAATGCTTCATCCGTGTACAAAAATGTTTATAATAAAGAATATTTTAAAATATCCAACCGCGAAAGAAAATAGTTTATTACCCTCCTGTTTCAATCGAATCTGATTTTCAGTATGTCCCCTGCGTCTATGTATTTTCAATTCACTACAAATGAATTGCTCAATACATTTTGCTATACATGTACATGTATTTCCGTCTTTCCCCTGCGTCTATATATGTTAAATGCACACAAAATATGAACGATAAACCAATTTTCTTATTTCGTTATGTCCCCTTCGTCTATATATTTAAAATGCACTACAAAGGAATTGATCGATAAATCTTTTTATTTTAATTTTAGTCTGTCCTCTTTGCCTTGACGTTGCCTTTGTTGTGGATATTTCATCAAGCATCGGCAATGTTCGTCTCCAGACGATCATCAACCCCTTCCTTCAAATGTTTGCCGAATCCAGCGACTGGGAGATCGGCACCGGCACCAACCAAGTTCAGGTACGGTTTAGAGAATTTTGTTCGGTCAAGATGGGGAGGGAAATAACTGAAGGGCTCCGTGCAACAATGTGTTAAGTCTGAAATTCACGTTTTGAGAAAAATGGCATTGAATGTTTTTACATTTGTCATTAATATAAGGATTGGCAAGTGGCCAGACGACACTATAATTATGATCGCATTGATTTCGTAGCTTTATTCAAATATATCACATTAATCTATAATTATGTGACATTTTGCAAAGAAAAAAAGCGAAACATGTTAGATCAACTTAACACATTGTTGCACGGAGCTTCAACTATAAACAGCCCATTGTCTTTAAAAGCTGTCCCTTCTGCTTCAGTGTGACCGCGACCGAAGACCAATTATCCAATATTTGAGCTTATTCTTACACTTCTGACCGGTTGCAGTGCATGTTGTTAGCCCCAAGCTGGTGTTAGGCATTACATGGATATTCGTGTTTCTCATCAGTCGGTCTAGATTCGTACACATTAGCTTTGGAACACTATACATATAATGAGGCTTGATAAAACCATTGTTAAAATAGCTGGTTATTATATCTGGAAGGAATAAAGCTTGCTCAAGCATTGCTCACGCTCTGCTTTGAGCTAACACCGCTTTGTGCACTTGGCCATTATTCTTATCCAATACTAATGTTATAACAAATAATGGTAAGCACGTTTTGGTTGCTAGGCATCCATGACAACCTTTGCCAACGACGCGACATTGAAATGGAATTGGATGAGCCCGGAAACGGCAAACAGTGGCGCCCTCTCTGCCGCGATAGGTGAGTCAATCTTTTGAAGTGCTAATTTTTAAATCATATATTAACAAAAAAAACAAACACATCTTTTGAAAAGTTTAGTGCAAAACAACTTTAGCTCGAAAGATATGTTTAGTGCAAAACAAAATCAATATTTGGTCGAAAAAAAAATCTTTTGAGTTTAACAAAAAAAACATTGATTATATTTGATATATTTCATATACTGTAATCCGTACAGATATCAAAAACCATAAATATATATTCTTTAATCATTGCAGAACATGATTATCTATGCGTCAAAGAATTAAGAAATGCTACTGAGAAATCTTTTTTCTTTTTTGGCTCACTTATGCAAAGAATTTAACAATAAAAAAATGCAAAACAAAATAAGCCTGCGCATGCATGCTTCAGGAAAATCGAAAAGGTTGCAAAGAACATAAACGAAATAGCGAGAATTATAGTAGTTGCCAAGTCAATACTGTAACTTTAATCACTAAATGCTTGTTCATTTGCAGCCACGCTGACCACAACTCAGTTCCAGGGATTGACCAACACTCCTGCAGGTCTCAATGTCACTCGCACCCAGGTGATCGAGGGACCCGGAAATAGGTATATAAATGAAATTATTTAATTAAATAATAACATTAAATAATATAATTATTTTATTTAAAGTTGATATATTTAGTATATATTTATATTTTAGGTCAGTTTTATAATTCCATATTCATCTTTTCTTTTTTGATTTCGATCATCTTTTCTTTTATTTTTAATTTCATCTTTTTTTATAAAGAGATACAAATTTGGAGACACGGTTACAAAAATACTTTCTATTCCAGCTTCAAAACAACATTAAAATATTGATATTGAATTGATTTAGTAAATGATCTTAAATGCATGAATCTCGTCATTTCAGCGGTAAATGATTTTTTTTCATCATTTTGCATCATATTATGATCCAATTTGATCAAATTTTGATTATATGTTGATTAAATTTGTTGATATTTTTTTTTTATAAAATGTTGCATCATATTGCAATCACATTTCGAGCAATCCTCAATTATATCTTTCACCACAACTTGATCCAATTTAGAACTCGTTTTTATCGAATTCCTTTCTGCATTTTATTTATATTTGTGTCATATTTCTGCATTTTATTTGATTCTTTCCGACCTGAATTTATCTTTTTTTTTGTCATATTTTCTGCATTTGTTTTGATTCTTTCAGGCCCGAAGTCATCTTTTTCATCGTTTTCTGCATTTTTTATTCTTTCAGGCCCTAATTTAGATCTTCTTTTTATCTTTTTCTGCATTTGTTTTGATTCTTTCAGGCCCGAATTTATCTTTTTCATTTTTTTTCTGCACTTTTTTATTATTTCAGGCCTGAATATAGATTTGTTCACCTTTTTTTGGCATTTTATTTTATTTCAGGCCCGAATGCCCGGATGTCGGATTCGTCTTAACCGACGGCGCAGCAAATCTAAACCTCGATATCTTCCCCGACCAAGCTCAACAATTCAAAGACGCACTCGATCTGTATGTATACAGTAAACCCGTTTATGAGTTAAGAATCAGTTAACAGTCGCATGTAAACACGAACATTAAAGCACGCAAACACGACCTTTTCTCCACGCAAAAAAAACTCAATTTTGTCCACGCAAACACTCGATCTGTGCGTATAGGATTGTTTTTTTTTTGAGTGTGTATGTGTTTAATTTCCCTGATTGAAACATAGCTAAATACAGGAAAGCATTGTCATGTATAGTGTTCATCTATACTTGCATTTAACAACCCTAAAACACTTAACATAAACAATGCCAATTCACCACTCACACGTACATATGATTTTTTTCCCGACAATTCGAATCATACATGCCCTAGTCGACACACTCCTTATCACTTTGACATATTTGCTGTCGTTGGCATCACTACTCTAGATTTGTAGCTACCTCAAGCATATTACCACAAATAAACACCCCCTATAAATATGCCAAACACACCCGTTCAATGCTCTTAATCACTTTGACAGATCTATTGTTGTTGGCATGACTACCGTAGCTTTGTATTTATCTCAAGCATATTACCACAAATAAACAACTCCCAAAAATATGCCAAACACACCCGTTTAATGCTTCCTATCATTTTGACGGATCTATTGTTGTTGGCATAACTACCGTAGCTTTGTATTTATCTCAAGCATAATACCAAATAAAAATAACACCCATAAATATACCAAGCACACCCGTTTGATACCCCATATCACTTTGACAGATCCGTCGTCGTCGGTTTGACTACCGTAGCTTTATATTTACCTCAAGAATAATACCAAATAAAACTAACGCCCATAAATATGCAAAACACATCCGTTTAATGCTTCCTATCACTTGACAGATCTATTGTTGTAGCTTTGCATTTATCTCATAAAAATAACGCCCATAAATATGCCAAACTTACCCGTTCGATACCTATTATCACTTTGACAGATCTATTGTTGTTGGCATAAGTACCGTAGCTTTGTATTTATGCCAAGCATAAAACCAAATAAAAAATTACGCCCATAAATATGCCAAACTTACCCGTTCGATACCTATTATCACTTTGACAGATCTATTGTTGTTGGCATAAGTACCGTAGCTTTGTATTTATCCCAA
>LQRL01112747.1:8031-19833 GCA_001703475.1 Hydroides elegans
TGACAATGTTTGTCCGACTAAACTGAACCCTTGGCGTTGCACACCTATAATCCTTCGTTAGAAGCTATGTGAACAGCAAAAACTTGTAACCACTTCATTAATAAAGATCTGACGTCCACAAGACACCAAATAAAGCTGGAGGAAAACACGAAATTCGCCTAAGTTCAAATGCCTGTAATTTCGACAATTTTAGGCCGATCAAACTGAAAGGTCGCACATCTATAATCTTTGTTTGTATCGCATATGAAGAGAAAAACCTCTATGCACGTCCAGTGATAGCCACGTATTGTCTACAAGTCACCCACCCTAAGCGCAAATAAAACATGAATTTTGACTAAGTTCAGAGGGCTGTTATTCCGACAATTTTACGTCGATCAAACTGAAACCTTGACGTTGCACATCGATAATCATGGTTTGTATCGAATATGGAGTGAAAAAACCTCTAGACACGTGCATTAATGGCGATGTGATGTCTATAAGACCCCAACCCTCAGGGTGAGACAGATGGACGGACAGACAGACGGACGTTTCACGGGGATAATCAATTCAAATTATTCTAGTCGCTACTTGAAAAATATTCTCCCTAAACCAAATATAACAAATTGATGCTTAAAAACAGTTTATATACAGGTAAAAAGGCTGTAAACTGAGTGTGTTGGAATGTAGTAAAGAAAAAGAGTTTTATAAAGCGCGCCGTAGGCGCGCCGATCATTTTGGAATAAAAAAAAGAATTTTTGTATAAAAATATTTCAAAATGTAGAAAAAAAGAACAAAAAAAGAATGGTGACCGAAAAAAAGAACGTTTTGACGATAAAAAAGAACGCAGTGAAAAAAAAGAACAAATCTTTTAAAAAAGAACGGTCTGGCAGGCCTGCTTTTGGGTTGGGGCCTAAAAAGGTATAATTACGGTATATTTCACCATAACGAATTATTTGTCATTGTTAAACAAAAGCCGGCCTCGACTGTCTCTCTCCCCGTCACTCGATTGGATGTGGATTTGATTCGACTTTCGGTTAACCAGATTCGGTGGAAACTATCGAAATATGATATAGACACACTCAGTTTCGCTTTGAGCTAGCAACCCAAGTATGTATGGCCCTACAAGTACGTAGTATATTTACAAGAATGTGATGAAGGCCCGATAAACTGACGGGCAGAATTAACAATACCATCCTATTCATGCACTTCTACGACATGTTCCACCCTCTGAGCGCTTTGAACAAGATGTTTATACCTTGTTATTCGACATACCCAGTATTTTGGTTGGAGATAGGTGGTGGAGGGCGTTGCATTTCATATCGATTTAATTTGGAAGTGTGCTATGTTGGGTTACCCTCCCATTTAATAATGGTCAAAGTTGGTTGTTCTTTTAAGTAAACTAGTTGTTTATCGTCTTGTCAAGTATAACCCATCGTGAATATGGACCATGGTCACGGTGGCAGCATCACGTTTCGAAGTGGGGAGTCACGTAGTCCTGATTTGACGCAGATGACATAGGGAAATAATGCAATTGGTGTATGTTAATCAATCATTCATGTATAAATATGGTTATAAGAAATCAAAACATGACGTTTCAGGCATGTGTTATTAAGCGAAAAGATGCATTTTACTCACAGTTTTGCGATTCCGGCTTTCCTTACAGCAGACTGTATCGCTTTCACAGCAGTCAAAATGGCATTCATAAGTTGAGTCAAGTCACCAGTTGCGGATGGATATTTTCTTTGTTCACCTAGCAAAAACCTTGTCATGGTCATGCAGTCGGTGTCGATTCCTGAACCTGTAGTACTCATTTTGAAAATTTATAGTCTGAAACACCCGCCACGTTTGTTGTTGTTTCTAAAAATCAACCTTGACCCAGGAGCCACGTGACCGACACACCTTCAACTACACTTGTATCCCCGAACGAGGTTGCATGCATTTTGGATTGATATGTAAAGTTTTTGCTTAAAATGGGAAATTGACTGAAGGACAACCCACGACATAGTTCATCAAAATGACAATTTACGCATAAAATACTTAATACATAAAATACATAATATATAATCATATCAACTAGTTTTTTTTATACAAAACCGTGTTCTGTCTATTAGAATTCACGCTCATTGGCATTACAAAAATCATGTTTTATTCAGCTATTAAAGTTTTGGTCAAAAAGATTAATGGTTCATAAATGAAAAACGATTAGAGAAGGGTTCCATATGGCAGGTTTTCACATGAAAACATATTTTAAAACCATACCTAAAAGAGAAAAAGAAATGTTTTTTTTTTTTTTAATCATTTGCAAATTATAGAAAACATTATTGATAAATGGCCAATAACTTTTATCCATCACCATCTCAATACATTTCATAGATATAATTCAATATATTAATCTATCGAAATATGAAACTTCATGAGATTATTTATCAAAGGGGCAAACCCAGGGGGGTTGGGTTCATCAGATTTGACTTACAGATGGCATGGACACTCGGTGATCTGCGACTTAAAAAGTATGTTTCCATTTGCTGTTCCGATTAGCTACAAAAAAATATCATTGAATATCAATGGGTTGACAGTTTTCAATGTGTCTTTTTTCGATCTTCATGCGATACTGTGTGTTCCATCAACAGTAGAGTATTTTCGGGTTGTGACCATAACACAATGTCTGGTCGTATATTCGTGCTAGCTATATGCTGTGGGAAGCAGAGTTGCCCATTAACGTTTGTTCGCATTTGCCAGTGATTAATTTTTGCAAGGATGCCTTTTGATGTGCTAACCGCACTTTCCTTCTATTTCTCTGTCAAAACTGATGAACTGGGGTGCCTTCACACCGCTGGCTCTGCACTTTTTCCTAGTCTTGTCTAACCGTATTGCTAGGGCTACTAGTCCTTGATTATACCTCCATCTCCCATCGGCTAGGACTCTCGAGTAGGATGATAGAAATTGTTCCAGCGTTGCTGTTTTGTCACATAGTTTGCACATTACTCATCTAACACGTACTCAGATTGGTTGGAATTAGTAGAATTTCATACAAATAGGTAATAGCGAAACGGATTCAGGCGGACCTCTTTGCGTCAGCATAAGCTTGACACTCTCGTTAAACGTGCATCGGGGTATACATCCGGTTTTATTTGTATTTGTTATTAAAAAAAAAACTAGTTAAAATGAGTGTTAAAAATCGATCGGACAACACAAAATACACACACACTGTTACATGGTGATTTTCAAATTTTCTTTGTTTATTTATTGATCACATCAGTTATGGCAGATAAACTGTGAATTGTTATCCACTATCACATTGAATTGTATTATTTGGTTTAGAAAATTATGATATAATTATAATTTATTTGAATACCAGAAAACAGTGTTAAAGTCAATATCAAAATACTGACAGGGGCACCCAATAATTTTTTACACTCATTTTGATTTTTTAAATATTTCTTCAAAACAATACATCATGTTACTGAACATGTCCCTAAATGATGTTTATGATGTGATTCAATTGTTGAAAATGGGGTTCACACAAATTAAACTCTTTTTTTTAAACATAAAGTTGCTTCCTCAGAACCTCTCGAGCAACCTTAAAATTTTGCAATGTAATCCTTCAAATTTGAGGATAAGGATGAGAGTACCTCGTCATGTTTAAAATTACTTTTTAAGTTTAAATTAGATGATAAGGACATTGTAATCCGTATTATCGTATATATTTCTAAAACAAAAGAATGAAATGTATCATTTCAACACATTTATGCTCTGAATACCCTAGACAGTTAATAACTTATAGAAACTGATAATTCAGTCAAAATTATTGTATTTTATGGTCAGCTGGCTACCAAGTTTGAACAGATATTTTGCCCTTATATGGAGTGATATCACACTATTTTTATATGTAGTATACGTTTCGGAATATGGCTTTACGTGTTAGACTAACAAAAATGCTGGATGGTATTTTGATAACTATTTTACTAATACATTTATTTAGCATATCTTAGCAGCAGCAGTAGTATTAGTTGTAGTAGTAGTAGTGATAGTAGTAGTAGTAGCGGTGGTTGTAGTAGCAGTAGTAGTAGTAGTAGTAGCAGCAAATTTTGGCTCTGGCCGTTGTGGTCAATGTTTGGTGCTGTATCTTTGTAAATTGGTCGTTTTGTAGTTGTATGTAAAATTACTATTGTTCATTTAGTCTATTATTGAAACAGTTTATGTTCAGGAACGCTCAAAGCTTATGATGGCAGACTATTTCACATTCAGTTTCTCAGTGTGACGCTTTGTCTCCTGCTTGTTTGAAGTTGAATGTTTTTATGTGTCCTCTCAGCCTGTACGATTGTTCTTCATTAGCTTTCAACCTCATAAATATTGTTGCCTAGTTTTATTTTTAAGTAAATTGAAGAAGTATATGGATTAGGGAAGCTGAAGTCGGAAGGCAATAAGATGACACAGGCTGTACATTATAATAATGATAAAACTTTATTACTCTTCAACCATGAACGCGGCTTGGCTGCTTGTTTATAACGGAAGTACAAGTTATTGTCATAACATTTATGCTATGCACATAATCCACATAAATGATTTATCTTGAGTTGTGAATAAAATATTTCAGCCAACAAACAGAAAAAAAATGTATTAGAATTGTTGATTCGATTGGGTGTTAGTTCAATTTTTATCAATTAAATTTGGAATATATTTTGAGCTTTTGAGCTTGCCATTCAATTACAGAATAAATATATATAAAAAAAAACGTAATAAATTTCCGTCAGGAATCTGCTGAGCAAACTTTTTATGACTGTTAATGATAAACTGAAAACTTTGGTAAAATGAGAAAAATCCAAAGAAATGGAGAAATCAGGTGTTCATGACACAAGACAATATATGATATTGATAAGTGTGCTACTTGTTTGTATCTCAGTCGTTGAAGGTAAAGCATTGTTACGAATAATCATCTGACGCCTAAAAACTTTGAGCGATAATATAAGGTTTTGGTCCGTTGAACAGTTTCGAACTTGGTTATAGGGTAAAATATAGAGTGCGAGTATGTATATTTATATTAATACTTGCGACGGAAAAGAAGTGGCAGCCAAGCTTAACAGAAGGAGCAAAGAAATAAATGATACAGTGGATACATGCATTTACAAATAACTTTTTAGCTGTGAGTGAGACAAGGGGAGCGATAATAAAAATTGCACTGGATATGGAAATGGAACAAAAGTAAACCTTCATTTCTTCTATGCTATTTATTGTTTTGCCTTTATTTTCAGTTTAAAATATATTATTTATACATACAAATGCTCTGTAGGAATTTAAACTTTGAGTATGAAGTAGAAGTTACAAAATATGAACTTTGAAAATTGTTCCATTTCCATATTCAGTCAAATTTACATATAGCTTCCCTTGTATATTCTTAAACAATATCAGCTCTAATGCTTTGTGTTTTTTTTACCAAACTTCGGGCTTCAAGTGTTCATGTGGTTGCTTTTGAAACTTGATATTTAGAGCTTAGAAGTCTAGGATAGAGATCGTTGACCAATTGTGGAAAACCGGTAGTTGCGAATTTCGAAAATTCATCCCCAAATATTGATAAAAAAAAAATAATAATAATTTGTAAATGATGTTGATTACATGGATATATGTAATGCCATGCTAATTGGCTCAAATGATATGTCCGAATTCGAAAATTAACGAGTGATAAAACAAGACCTTATTGTTCGTTATGTGAATTGACAATGTTCTAATTATATCTCGATAAAGGAGACTTTATTTTGTGGTTAATTTGAAGCTCTGGATGTGCAAATATATATTTTGTATGCTTTTAACAGAATGAAAAAATCAAAAGTTTGTGTGATATAAATGAAAAGACGAAACGATTATTGGTGGCTCAAAGGGATTGATCCTGTTTAATGAATGCTTCCTTGATACATATTATATAAGTCTTTATGATGTGCAGACGGTTAGTTGGACATTGACCATAGCATACAGGGAAATAAATATAAAAACTATGGTCTTGCTAAGGGAGCCTTCACGTGTTTAATGCCGTTCCACAATCGTCGTTTGACCTCTCTCAATTTCAGGACTTGAAGCTAGATTTCTTAGAAGTAAGTTTTCTTGGGTTTCTTCTTTATATTGACCATGTCCATATTTTTGGCGTTTCGCCTCAAACCCCGCGCCCCTACACATTCTAGCCTGCCATGTAAAGTGCCATTCAGACCTATTTATCTATTCGCTTTCATTCAGTTTACACTTAAAAAGTTTAAGGACGTTTTTTTTTTTTTTGTATGAAAATAATATACAATTGCCTTTATACGTTTGTATTATTCTTTTTTCCTGAATTGACTGGTAAATTACCTTATGTTCGGAGAATCATATTTATTTGTATATGCTCGCATCAAGATCATTTTACCCTGCAGATCCAATCTATGTGCTTTGAATCCTTGTATCCCGTTAAAGTAATGTCCAAATGTTATATCACAGATTTCTTTGTTATAGCTATTTGTGTTTATATTGTGTTATAAGCTTGTAACCAAAGCTAGGAAGTTATGCACGTATTTGATTACCTGCAATCATGACGGATGTTTCCCTGACCCAAACGTTAACAATGAAAAAAATATTTGTCTCGAGTTTTCAGGTGTAGCCAATATTGTTATTCATAAACAAATAAAAAGCAGGTGGTGAAATAAGACTTCTATCATACGCCGAGGCGTTCACCGGGGACCCGACTACTCGAAAATCCGACCCTCCTACTTAGAAAAAAAAATGATAGAAGAAAATACTCACAGAATTCAATTCTATAAAAGTCTTCAATTTATGTATCAAATAAATCAATAACGCCAATAGTAAAGAAGACCTGTTATATTATTTCAGCCATTTACATTTTCAGTATAAATGAATATTGAGTTCATATATAACTATCCTTACAGGTGTACTCGAAATCGACACCCCATGGCCGTTCTACGTGGAGGCGGGGTCCAATTTGACCCTGGTATGCACGAGCAATAGTGGTGATCGCCTGGACCTGTTTTGGGAAAGACAGACGCCAGCTAGCGAGCGCCAGAGAGAACGGATAGAGCCGGTGCAGGGGGACCGTTTCATAACGAGGTCAGTTTTGTTGGTTTCATTAATGTCTTATGTTTGTCTTGTGAACTATTTAAAGTAATTACTCTTGTGAAAACAAAACATGAATACTCTAGAAATTTAGATTCCTTCATTGTATTTTGAAGGAAGCGAATAGTTCTATTATCCAGATCGAATTCAGAACTTATTTAGAAACGTCGCACAATATACCTCGGTTCGTGGAAGATGTTTCTTTGCCGAGTCAACTATGCTTAGTCCCTGTCGGTTAGGACAGAATGAAGTAAAATATTTTTGTTAGGCCCCAACCCAAAAGTTGGGGGCCTATAGAGTTGGGGTGTCCGTCCGTCCGTCCGTCTGTCCGTCCGTCCGTCTGTCCGTCCGTCTGTCTGTCATCGCTTTCTTGTACGGGCTAGAACTTTTGAACGGAAGGTCATAGAGACTTGGTTATAGGCTCAAATGAAAGGTCTCGGTCCGTAGATGTGCCTTTTGACCATTTCGGTCAAAAACACCCCACCGGAAGTGGTCAAATTGGCCAAAATAGCCCAAAATAGGGTTTTTTCAGGACTTGAGCTTGTTCGGGATAGAACTTTTGAATGGAAGGTCATAGAGACTTCGTTATAGACTCAAATGAAAGGTCTTGGTCCGTAGATGTGCCTTTTGACCATTTCGGTCAAAAACACCCCACCGGAAGTGGTCAAATTTGCCAAAATAGCCCAAAATAGCGGTCTTTCAAGACTTGAGCTTGTACGGGCTAGAACTTTTGAACGGAAGGTCATAGAGACTTGGTTATAGGCTCAAACGAATGGTCTTGGTCCGTAGATGTGCCTTTTGACCATTTCGGTCAAAAACACCCAACCGGAATTCGTAACAATTGGCCAAAAATAGCGGTTTTCATAGAAAATATATTTAAAATCTACAAATACCTAACCCCCTTCGAGTTTGGGGGCGGTTGGGGCCTGTTCGTGTTTCACAAATACTTCCTTGTTATGAATGCTTCGAAAAATACGGATATTTATACATGTAGTATTTATGCATTTTTAGGTATCTGATGGAAGAACCGAGTGGCTATCGAGAAAACACATTGATTATAAAGAACATGACAATCCAAGATCGCGACTGGTACTACTGTATGTCGGACCAGCATTTCTTTCAGATCGAAGCAATTGTGTTGAAAAGTAAGTTTTCTTCTGACATAACTTTTCCATCGCATTTTGAAAACAACAAACAATTTCTCGATTTATTATTTATTTACAATTGGAAATATTTGTGTCTGCAAAGTTGTTCATTGTCTAATCACATTTGGCTCTAATGAATGTTATTCACGCTAAAAGCAACAAGCAACCCCTGATTCCCGCGGGATATCTTAATATTACTTTGTGTGATATAGTTAACATTGTAAAATTAGAATCACCGTGACGATTTTGATTGGAACGAAAAGTGTCGAGCCACATTTATAACACTTTATTTCCCTTCGTGCACACCGATTATAATTTGCTACATGGTATTCCTCCGTTCAATTGCAGTCCTGCCCTTCACTGTTCTGCCCACACCAACCGAAGACGAAGTCGACACTCGCATCGATTGTGACCTGGTCGGTTTCGCCAGCAACACCCCAGTGCCCGAGGTTGTTTGGTACTACAAAGGCCGAATGATATCCATCTACGATCATCACAAATACCAACAGAGCATCTTGGATGTTGTGGGCGCATCGAGTGCTAGTCTCGTCATCAAGGATACGGGTAAGGGGTATTTTATTAGCGGTTGATAAAAGGGGTTTGAGGGGTATATGATAATTTTCGAAAAAGCAGTTAAAAAAAAAGAAAAAAAAACTCGTCAAATAGTTTGATTTACTTCAAGGACAAAACCTTTTATTTGCATGTTAAATTCAAATTTTGATTGTAATAAAAAATAATTAAAAAAGTGGAAACGGTAATGTGTCCAAATTTCCACTTTAAGATAATGTAGTTATCGTGTTTATATGCTCCGATTGCGATTAGCCTAACTTCCTAAATGTCCTCTCCACTTGCCAATCAACATCTCCATTCTCATATATCCTATGCATTAAATGCCATCCATTAATCCTCGGTTTGCATAATACATCATCGTGAAATTTGTATGTTCAAACGTTGGTTTATTTTGGCTCCGATTCAGCCACACGTAACGAAATGGAATGCTCATTGACGATAATTTATGGCTGAATAATTAGCCGTATCTTTACTTTACCGTATGATGATGTAATGAATGTTATGGTGTCAGTATCAGCTAAATTGATACGTAATTTTGTGATGAAATCAGCATCAGCTCAGTGGTATGCACAAATGCTTGACAAGACTTCCGCGTTTGAAAGTACAAAATTTGGTATTTAGTTTATTTGTTAGTTTACTAATTCATTTACATACATGTATATACAAAAAGAGCATACATAGTCTAGCTATGAAAAAAAAATACAAACAACTTATTTGCGTCACTTTTTGCATAGATGTCTTCATGTTTTTATTTTCGCTCATCATCATTAGCCTAGTCTATGCAGAGCAAAATTCCCATATGATATCAGCTTTATAATTGCGTCAACTGGTATGTCTTTGTTTAAGACCAAATTATCTATGATACTAAATTATGTGTGTGACTTATAAAAAGGAAAAACAACTGCGGAAATTGCGTAACTTGATTATGTGCTGTAATATGTTTATGGTTATATATTTTCTGGATGGGCCAATGCAGTAATCAAGAACACTTATGATAAATCGACTCTTAGGACACAGTAATTACATTACTGTCGCTCTATTTCCTAGTGCAGTGACCGCAATGCATTAATCCTAGTTGTTGTCCAAACTATGAGTATGATGAGTAAATATTTGCAAACAAACAGACATATAGAGTTGTTAAAGTCAGCTTCACTCGGTTGCTATTGAACCTATCAGTCAAGAAAGTTAATAAACATTTGGAAACACAGTTTTTAGCTGATAAACTTTATCTAAATTGACTGCACCGGAAATATAAGTTCCAGCAGTTTCACTTAAAACCATATTTCATAATGTTCATGTCAATTGCTGGTAGGAAGTTCCTCTTTTCGAAAAGCTTACTCGACTGAGTCATACAAATAGCTATGTAAGGAAGGTTCGTAAGAAAAAGAGAATGCCCCCATGTAATTTAAATTAGCTACCATTTTTTAGCATTTTCATTTTCTGCCCGCATTTGTTTGGTCCAGCTAGATAATTAAAGCTTCGTTTGTTTTTGTCTTTATAGTGAGAGAAGATACTGGACCATATACCTGTACATTTCTTCTTGGAACCACTAGAGAGGACTTTCAAATTTCTAAGGAAATTTATCTTGACGGTAAGTTACGCTACCACATTGAAGTTATTTTTTTATGAATCAAAGCAAAGATTATACACACCAATTATTAAGAAATTTCAAGGTTTCAATCACCATGAAACGATATTTGTACATGTGTATTTTCAAAGAAATAAAAATAAATAAAAACGGACAATCAAGCGCCCACCACCCAACCCATTCATTCTCTCTGACCAACTCTCAGTCATGCTCTCTCCAACTCTTTACTTCCTGGAGTTGTTTCTTATCTTTCTCTTCTATTACTCTATACATACATGTACATTCAAATGCAATCAATACTTACATATTTCTATGATTTTGTATTGTATTTTACAGTTGCGCATTTAGACAGAGGAACCACACCGAGCACTGGAACGACACTACGTTACGAAGGCATCGTCATCATGTCACTTATCACATATGCACTTCTATTTTGAACAATTGTAGATTGAGACATAGCACAGTATTATGGTTGTGAATTAGGTTTTGTATCAATGTGCTCATTTTATGTGTATTTTTTTTTTGGACACATCAGAATACCGATTTCATAATTTATCAAAGCACTTAATAGTCGGGGGTTGATAGGTTAAGTCTTAAAAATGATCCTTATGTACCGGTAGCTAATGTTTTGAATACTGGAGTTCATTCGCATACCTAATACAGCTTAGGTTAATTAACATAGCGTAGCTCCTTCTCATAAGGTTGCCAATATGATAGAGGATATGTAAACTGTATCAGTTAATTGCACACTTCATAAGAAAAGTTATTTAATGGAAATAGGAATCGGAAAGGAGAGAACAAAAATTATTCCTGGTGTCAACTAGTCATAAATTCTACGCTCAAAAAAGTTTCGTTGACTAGAACTTTGATATTTTGTTCTTTTATTTAGAGTATACTACGCATTACAGTCTATACTTTTGCTCATTTAGTCAATTCTTTCGTTTCGATTTTGTCATACAGTGTGGTTACAATTATTTTGATTACATTATTATTTACTTAGTATGCACAGCTAATTTATTATGAATTGCAGAAGTTAGTTTGTCTCTTTTAACCATAAGTAGAGTCTAATTTGTTGATTAATTCTTAGTTCACAAAGCTTGCACGGTTAAATTGCACAACAAACGTTGTTATTTTGCTTATTGGTTATCGAATTCAATTATAGATTGGCTATAGTTTCGCGTTTAGGAGTTTGCTTGTTTTTGGGTTTAGATAGGCAATGATTAACTTTCTTTTTCTAACTTAACGGTTAATTTATTTGATTTAGGTTTTTAGCCCTCAGCCAACACTGAAGGCTATTGCTATCGTCGTGTCCGTCTGTCCGTCTGTCGGTCTGTCCGTCCGTCCGTAAACAATTACCTTGTGAACACACTCAAGGCTACAATTCTTCTCCGATCGCAATTATATTTGGCATACAGTTAGTATGGGTGC
>LQRL01112758.1:3706-14446 GCA_001703475.1 Hydroides elegans
AGGCTTCCCAGCGTTTTAGCATTGGAAAAAAGGTTTTTGCCTAGAAAAAAAGGTTTTAAAAGGTTCTTTACAAAGCTATATAATAAACATGGATGAATTATTTGTAATCGTTTAACACATAAACAAGCCATCGTTAAGATCGCAGACCCAACCCGACGCCCACAATCAGTGTATTTTCGATCCTTCGAGTCTGATTCTGATTCAGAATCTCAATAACCTTTTTTTGTGGCCTTTCAAAATGCCAAAATTATGTCTAAATTTCTAAGTAACAGAAAAATAGTTCTTAGTTTCACACCTATACTACATAAACAAATTATTTATATCATATAAATCAAACAACACCCCCTATCCCCCCTCCCCCCTCATTGGATAAGGATTTCTAACACGAACAAAGCCTGAGTTGTAGAAAATCACCTAAGTTCGAAGCAGCATTATTTTCTGACTTTTGGCCAAAAATGGAAAATAACCCTTCGTTGCACACCTACACTACCTGTACAAATGATTTCTAGCATATATAGCGCATGACCACTCTTGCCTATGTACCTAAATATCAAAAAGTCTCAATGAAAAAATCTCGATTTCGGTTAAAAACAGAATACCCCCCCTCCCGTTACACACTTCAAATATTGGTTCTTTAGATGCAAAATTCAAATTTGGTTGACCAAGTAATTTCGGAGATACGCCGCGTACACGCTTAGCGTGAGGGACGTATGGGCGACCCGACAGAGGCAAATCCTACAGGGTGACCAGTCTCCAGTCAGTTTCGAATTCCCTGGATTTTTTACTGATTTTCTCTGATTTTTTCCCTGTTTTTTTTTTTTCAAAAATGATACTGCCCCGATCCAAGATGTTTTTTTTTGTAACAAACCATGCCTATATTTAGCTTACATCGGAGCGCCGTCGGCGCGAACAAATATTTTTTAAGAGTGTTCAAGTTAGAAGTATGCGAGAGCCGAAGGCGCGAGCAACATTTTTGAATAATCGATTTTATAATGAATATAAATGTTTTTTTTTTAATATAAAAGATGAAATTATTAAAAAAATCTTGCTTTTGCCTAAAAAAGGGTTTAAAAGGTTTTAAAAGGTTTTTTGTTGAAAAAAAAAAGGTTCGCTCTAGAAAAAAAGGTTTTAAAAGGTTTAAAAGGTTTAAAAGGTTCCGCTGGGAAGCCTGGATACTGTTGCTGCCTGACCAACTGTTTCAGCATTGTCCACTCGTCTTTTATTTTTGAAGGGTTGATGAGGGGCTCGGACGTGTAGGTAAAAATATACAAAAAGTTATGGCCCTCGGCCAAAATATTTTGGGGCCATTTTCAGGAAGTGCGGGCCATAGCGGCCCCCGCCCAAAAAAGATGGTGGCCATTTTGAGAATCTGGGGGCCATGGCCCCCATGGCCCCCGCCAAAATGATCCCTGTTCCATTCATGATTGCAATAATCAGTACCATTTTCATTATCGCTCCCCTTTTAGTTGGAAAGATCAATTTCGGCTGGATTCTTTATCTTCAAAAGATCACATCGTGTAACAGTTTTCCTTGTGTTATGCAGTCTTGTTTGTCATTATGGATCACATTAAACTTATATGACATGTAAATGATTGATTATAGCTTGACGTTTATTAATGAAATTTCACATCTCGATTATCGCCCATCATATTCAAAGACATTTTATATTAATTTTGCCCCACAAATATCAGTTTATCTTTCTATCAAACAATGGCACATTGTCATGTAACAATGTATATGTTACAGTAAGCTTCGAAATGTAAGATAATGCGTTATTTTTACTTTCGCCGAAAATATGTTCGAAACGAAAAACCTTCTTGACATCGTACTGTACACATGTCACCTATAAGTATGATTGAATTATGCTTTTGTTTTGCAGAATGTACCTTATGGCATAGGTCTTGTGGGACTTTTACTGGTTGGTCGCAGCATCCATATAGTAAGTAAACATAACATCGATTAGAAAATAAACAGAAATCAACGTTATTTAATTTAAACATAATCGCTTTTATCTAAAAATAAAAACATAACCTTCCGTCAAGAAATATTGCTTTAATAAAATAAATGATAAAATAATAAATAGTTTTCTAATGTAACAAATTCCCCCAAATTTAGCTGTTCATATCTTCGCTGATCATTAAAGCCATGGTACGTCATGTATTATGTTATTTGTATCACTATCAGCAGTTTGTTATCGATTAAAAAAATCGTCTAAAAAGACCATTGTTTATATTTGGAGTCAAACCGAGTTTCTTCAAGATTAACTCGTTTAGTTCATATACTATAACTGTGATATATTGCTATACACCTGAATTTCAATGAATATTGAGATTGATCACATTTATCTTAATTATTCGATTGATCAAATATCTTTTTATAAACATGATTTTCTGGTTTTCTTCTGTTTTTCATCCAAGTCGAAACGATTCACGACTGCGAAATGTATACCAGAAGAATTCATCGATAAACGGATAACTCTACGAGCACGAGTCAAGCAGTGTACATTAGAGGGAAGCCTAGTCCTAGAACATATACCTATTGTTCCTTTGAGATTGCCTTTTCTTAAAACGAAACCACCGGGTAAGTTCATATTTCAATGATTCATAATATCAGATGGATGGTTACAAGTCACTTTCATGACGAATAAAAATAATTGCCTTATTGCTTTCAGCCACTGCACATATCAAATGAAGACCACTTGTTCTCCAGTATCTCACTTTTTAACTCTTAAGAAAACTATTTTCATACGTTTGCTATTGACAAATTAAATCTCAATTTTATAATTTATGAGTGAATACAACATTGTTGCTGATATCATCATTTGACTTCAGGGAACTTAACGCTGCGTCTGGCATGCGTAGAGCACACCGAGCACAGTGTTCACTTTCTGCAAAAGAATCTCAACGACCGACGAGTTTGGTTTTCTGTTCTTAACAGAGATCAGCATGCCCTCGATGGATTTATCTACTA
This sequence comes from Hydroides elegans, assembly GCA_001703475.1. Classification (NCBI taxonomy): domain Eukaryota; kingdom Metazoa; phylum Annelida; class Polychaeta; order Sabellida; family Serpulidae; genus Hydroides; species Hydroides elegans. Next base: position 6,677 of record LQRL01112758.1, read on the forward strand.
TAGACTGGTTCGTGAACTAAACAATTAATATTTTTAAGAAAAAAAAACTTATAGCGCTAAATCGTAAAGAATAATATAACTATATCCACTGAAAGTAAAATATTACTCTATATGCTATACACTAGACATGTTAAGGCTATACATATTTTTTTGTACCATCCCCTATACAAATAAGAATAGGAGGAGGGTGTTGAAAAACGTGATGGACTTAGTTATCAGTCCAAACGAGTGTTTTAAATAAACACCAATTACTTGTTTGTATAATAATTATATTTATTCTTTTTTTTTCTCGACCCAAAAATAAAAAAAAAATATTCTGTGAACCTTTTTTAAAATAAATTTCTGTTTTCAGGGCTGGATCCGAAGAACCGTGATCAACGAGCACCTAATAAAATCAGGATTGGCTCGCGTTGGTAAGCTCAACAAAGACCTGTCTAGTAATCAATTGTACAATCAAACATTGGAAAAATACCTCAGTTTGGAGGTTAAAGCGGATAAGAAGGGAGTAGGAATATGGAATAGGCCGCCCCTTAAGGAAAGACTAAAAGAGTATCCCAAGCAACAATGGCAATCTACTCGTAGTAGGATAATGGACTGGTTTCACAAGTTGTTCAAGCGAAAAGAGTGAAAGTGAAATGTATAGTAGAATTTTATGTGTATTTAGCCAGAACTTATGTATTTCAGTACCCATCAGTATTCAGCCGATTTGTGATAATGCCATTTTTATGATAACTCGCGGAACTGTTTGCTACGTTAAAGGAGTTATATGAAATATTAAGGACATCAAGTATTAAGTTAAAACTATGAGATGATCGAATAATTTTGCACTGTTATGTTTAAGAATAAGAGAAATGTCAATATTAAGGTGTTGAAATGTACGATACCATACCTAATGCCATCTTGTTTTTATTCCTGAAATGGGCGCAGTGCCCGTGATACATGTCATCATGGGCAAAGCATGAAGCTGATTAGAAGGTAGTAAAAATGTTGCACTCATTTGAAATGTCTACTTAGGAAGATGTCGAAACCAACACTTCTATTAAGTATTATCATTGTAATTCTTCGCGATTTTCTTTTAATTCAAAATAAAGTGTTGTGTTTCCGAAATATGTATTGTGTTTTCTTTCTACTTTAAGTGATTTCAGTTATGTTTTTGTTATCATTCATAAATAAAACAACAAAACAGTTTTTTTTTATCATATTTATTATGACTTTTTTTGCAAAAATAGATACATAATATCCCCTAACCTAATTATATAAAGGACATATTTTATGGAAAAGTGTCAATATGTTATCTAAACAACGACTGACTAGTTGAATATATTATTATATTGTTGAAAATATTTGATGTGGATGGTATTAATTTAATTTCATTATGATTGATACCTTATTACCCAATAATCAAAATTAAGTTTCAACTGTTCGCCGAAATTAATTTTGCTGTTTTCGCCACTCTAGGAGAACTCGCATATTTAACAATCATAATGGACACATTCGTTTTCAACAATAAAGTGCTTATATTGCCAATAATACCAATGCTAATCATATCTCCTATAAAATTGGATTCTGCTGCAATACTGAAAATGAAACTACTTTATATAACATTTATCAGTATGAGCAATAAAACAATAATATACATATTCCCTTGTCTTGAATCTAATAACGATTTCCTAGCATTGTGAAATGAGGAATCCTTGCATTTCTAATATTGTATAACACACATTGTCTTAAAGTATTCATTGTTCCATTATTGGCTTTCGTGTGATGATGTTGCTCGAAAAGTATCGGATTCCTACGCTTTGTCCAAGGTTTCAATCATTTCAGGCACAGCCTATAAAGTAAAAGAAACACATTAAAGTCAAATTCTGAGTCAATACTTAGCAACGGCGGTTTTTATTAATGTTCTCAAGCTCCTAACAAAAAACGTTTTTTTTGCCGGCAAAGTACAAGCGTCGTTCCATTAAGTTTTGAATATTTAATTCAAATAAATCTCAAGAAATACAACTAAAGCATGATTATAAGGCCGCGAAAAAAAAAACACACATAAAGCTAATTTGTTTTGAATTTTATTCTGATTATAATTTTAAGTTTTGAATCACAACTCGGAAACTTCAATTGAATTTATATAATTATCACTTAATATATACTATATGAAAAAATGATAATACATGTACCTTGAATAGATCGGCGACGAGTCCATAGTCGGCCACCTGGAAGATGGGCGCCTCGGGGTCTTTGTTAATGGCCACGATCACTTTGCTGTCCTTCATGCCCGCCAGGTGCTGGATGGCGCCACTGATGCCCACGGCAATGTACAATTCCTTTGTAATACAAAGAAATGGATGGATTATTTAAAAGCTAACATATATACTTGTGGGACTGATTCGAAGGCTTACATCGAACTAGAGTTAGAGGCATGGATACGCTTATTGTCCATAGGGTGCGTACATAATTTCAAGTGCGATTTCCAGGATTTGCCATAACTTTTTACTTTTAGGGTCCTCATTGATACCAAGGATCTGCTAGGACTGTATGTACCCTGAACACGTTAGTATGCAAATACAATGACTAATTAAATAGATATGATAGAACTTAACGTAACCCAAGTTTGAACCAATGGGGAGCAGGGGAGAAGAACGATACTTGCATTATAGAAAATAACACAATAAGTCGATCGCTCAAAAATTTGAGTTTACCTAGAATAGACCCAGTTTTTCTCGAGAGACGACATACTTAGATGACACTAATTCTAAACACATGCAGCGCATATTCTATGTTTCGTCAATTTTCTTCATCTACAGCAATCTTAACCCTAAAGGCTGCCGCAAAAAAAAAATGTATATACACTTAAGACTCTGCAACACGCATGCATCATAACGTAATCCACCCTCTCATGCTTCAAGATCACGTGTCATTGATTGCGATACTTGACCTAATTATGGCTTTTACTCAATGAACGGAAGGGAATGTTGAGTGACTTACAATCATTAGACGTTTCCAAAAATATACATTTCGGAAAATACACCAGAAAGGTCACTTATATTTTTATTGGCCGAAACAAAATAACACGTCACAAACATTTAATTTCCTTGTCACCTACTCTCATAGTTTTATGACGTTGGATAAAATGCCTATCACTTCCTTTGAAGCATCGACGATTTAATGACGAAACACAATAATAGTGACGAAAACAACCGCATTCTGATACCGATTGGAAATTCAAATGAGGAAGCAAATTTAAAAGTGATTCATGGTCGTGATAGCAATGACCGACATAATTGGTAGCTGTTAGATACAAATGAAGTACAGGACCTTCCGGTGCATTAACTTGAAACAGGAGCTGATTTCAGAAACGATGGTCTTTGATGCACGTTATACATAGGTACATATGTACCTTATATCGAAGATGATTAACACCAATGCTAACTACAAAACCATGTTTTTCGTTGTTTTAAGTAATACCACTGAGCTACCCTGGTATCTAATAATATTCATTCAACGCACCATCACTAAACGTGATCAGCTATATTATATATTTTTTGTCGCAATGCAGAGCAGATATTCTATATTTTTAAAACTGACTTTGTTTTTCCTAGAATCGATGCTAATTAGAAAGTGACCTTGTTTTATCAATTTCCGATCATAAAAATAATAAAGCACTAAGTGCTTCACAACGGTGAGCATGTTTAAACAAACACTTGATTCTACGCCAGTACATCCTTTTGTCAGTGATATTATATGGAGAGCATGAGAATTAATGAAATGAACTATCTGTGTAGGTGTGATTTGCAACCTGGAGCATATTTGTACTGCGAAAAAACATTGAAACTAATTTTTACCACAAAAACCGGACAATTATCCAGAAAGCGAAATAAACGTTGTAGACAACAAGCAAACAAAAGTAAAAATTGGCTGTTTTCATTCACTTTCTTAGGCTAAGATATGTATGTCAAAACTACAAAATTAAAATTAATTTCAATACTTTTGGTACCACGAATATCATATCTTTACACGTGAAATCGGGTTGGGTTGATCTGCAAGTAATTACAAATCATCAAGATGGTATGGTCCTCTGAAGACATACACAGATACTTACCGGCGCAACGATCTTGCCGGTCTGGCCGACCTGCATATCATTAGGCACATATCCAGCATCAACAGCTGCCCTCGAAGCCCCAACGGCCGCGTTCATCTTATCGGCCAAGTCGTAGAGCATCTGGAAGTTGTCGCCTGACTTCATACCGCGACCTACGGAAAGCAAAGTTGCATGAAAATCATTGAGGATTATATGGATGTTGGCTTAAAATTACCATCTATCAAAGGAATTTCGATTTGATTAATGACATTAAAGACAAGTGTTTTGATATGTATTCGACGAAATACGTGCAAGAATCACATTTAGATTTGTGATATGAACATACGCATAAAATGTGCTCATTCAGTTTGCTTCACCTAAAGAACATTCTATTTGTTTTTATAGTAACCTACATGTAATACACGAGTTTTTTACCACTCACAATTTCCTGTACCATGACACACACTATTTTTTAAAACTTTTATCTGACTTGGCTATATAATAATTTTAGTCAGTTTTTTTTTAATTATTTTTCATAAAATTGACAAAAGTCCTGGCGACTTTGTCTGACCTCCGGACACAACGGCCTTGGCACTGGCGAGTTCGGGTCGGTCGCTCTTGCTCAGCTCCTGGCTCACCCACTCCGACAGAGCATTGCCAGAGTCGAATGACACTGGAAATAAATATAGGATATGTGAGAACCTCTCAGTCATAGCATTGATTTTGTCACATAGTTAAGCTTTATTGTAGCTATCCATAATTTATCACCATTCTTAGACAACGATATTAACAAAAGTCGATATATGTAACGTGCTTTATAATAAAAACCACATATAGGTTTAATAATAAATATGTATATTTGCCGACGATGATCACTTTTGATGAATACAAAACACTGAACGTTTTCTTATTCACGTTATTAATTTTATGATTTTAAGATAATAATAATCTCACAAAGCGCTATTAAATTTATAAAATGTCTAACCGAAGACTAAATTCAAGGAACTCATTCAAAGTTGCCCTGACATGTTTACATTATATATTCTTACTTTATACTTGTAAGACAAATACCAATCGTAACGCAAAACCAAATTATACACATACTGGAATCCTGAGCTGCTGAGCCACCGGTCTCTGCAGCAGCGAAGGCGGTCGGTCGGACGGTGACGACCTTGATGGGGTCATTGGATTTGAGCGTCTGGATGGCGTTGCCTAGAGATATAGTTGAATGATAGTGATTTGAAATTTGAGAAAGGCAAACAATATATTATTTATATACATTGCAAATAATGCAATATAAGAAACATACCTTTTAACTTTGTACATAAAGAAAGACTTAAATCTTGAACCAGAAAAAGTGAATCTGTTTCTCATGTAGCTTTCGACATTCCAAGCTTTTTTAATCCCAATAACTATATATCACGAACCTGCATATATGGTTCTGACAAAGGTCTCGGCATCCTTAATGCCAATGATATCTGATACTGGGGCGACATCTAGTTTGGCAGCAACACGAGGGAGGAGACCCTTTGAAAAAAAAAGTTAGAAAGTGTGGGATATTGGTCAATGATGAAATATTTTTTAAGTGTGTAGCATTTTAAGTATTATATATAAATATATATATGGAATGTAAATGATGGATAAAAATTACGCTTTTCAAATCATTAATGCATGAAGAAGTGTGTTACCTTTCCAAATGCAGTGGCCGCAGAGAAAATATGTGAGTAGTTAAACTGCTTTTGTGCTTCCAACACTAACGGGGTAATGGCCTCTGCAAAAATAAAATTCGTATCAGCATTGGGTATTAAGAATTATCTACAGGTGTAAATGATTCAATTATACATAACGAAAAGTTATAGGCGAGAATGATTTTTTATTTCATGTTTTCTTCACCAGTCGCTTGAACAGTGATTAGTATAATTAAGCACAATAATTGCGTGAGGAAGAATCTAAAACAGTTTTTTTCATAGATCATTTGCAGTCTACCAAATTAGTACTCGTTATTTTAACATTTATCAAAATAATTAGTTAGATCTCAAAAATAAATTTAATTTTGTTTACCGGGAAGCAATCCTTTGAAACCTGCATGTTCAGCGACAAGAATTTTCGTGACACCACCTACTTTGCTTAGTTCTTCTGCTGCCTGAAATAAAAGGGTTGCACTTCAAATAAACTAAAGTTAAAATATCAATTTATATTTTATATTCATTTTTCATTATCATTATAGTTAATTCCTTATCAAAACTAAAATGCAATTTGCGGTCTTAACTAACATTTTATATATATGGTATAAAAAAACATGAATTACAAACAGGGAAACCTATATAACTCCATATTAAAATATCTAATCCTCAGAAAAGAAATTACTTTTATAATAATATCAAGCAATAACTATCAATAATAATTAATTTCTTTATCAAATTAAAACCATACCCCAGCGCATTGAGCACCAGCAATGAGACAGGACACATCACCAAGTGTTTTGGCCGCAGTGATTGCGTTGAGTGTGGCTGGGTTCAACTTGCTCTCATCGTGCTCGGCTATCACCAACGTGCTCTGGCACCGTGTTGAGACGGCAAACTATAAACCAAAAAGCAACATATGTTGTAGAATTACTTATGGAATGGTGAATTTAATCGTTCGCATATGCGACATGCACTTTAAATATATCGTACTTGTTTTGGCTCGCGCTACCCGTTCTCATCTTCGCGAAATGCGAAATGTTCGTACTTTCGCGACTTTTGCGAAAGGAATTTCGGGTCAAGCGCGTATTCGTTTCCTTCCAAGTTATTTTCGTAATTTTACGAAAATGTATGCACTTATTCCTTAATTTTGTAGCTTAAGTACCGAATAAATTTTAAAAAAATGAATCCATGGTTCGCTTGATTAGTACTAATCTTAATAGTTGGAATGGCGGATAAATTTTAAGAAAATATTCATTATTTGTCTGAATTTGTTTTATTTCTGGAACTCGCGATTAATTTTATCGCACGCTGCGGAAAATCAAAAGATGTGGAGCCTGGTTAAAACACAGACTACTACTAGGGAGTCTACATGAATATGAGACGATGTCAGAGCTCGAAACTCGATATTTTTCGCATGGCCCTTCAGGCTCCCGCTCTTAAAGACATGGGGGCCCAAACCAAAATCCGGGGCCAGAACATGTATATTTATATGAAGGAGGTTCGAAAAAAAGGGGGACCCTCGGACCCCCGACCTCAAAAATCAGAGGACCATTCGGACAAGGAAGTATTGAGAAACACGGAAAGGCCCAAACCGCCCCGATTCGAAAGGGTATTGACTATTTCGTATATGCTCATGTTTTGAAAAATCACAACTTCCTGTGGCTGAAACTGTCAAAAGGCATATCTACACATCGATACATTTCATTTGAGCTTAGTATAAGCAAGTCTCCATTACCTTCCGTTCAAAAGTTCTAGCCCACACAAGCTCATATTTAGCAAAACAGACTGACGGATAGAAAGACGGACAGGCAGACGGACGGACACCCCAACTCTATAGGCCCCCAACTTTGGGCTTGGGGCCTAAAAATCCGGCCCCCTTGAGCTCCGAGCCCTGCGATATATAGAAAGGTGGACCGAATATGAGCGGGTCACGATATGAGCGCTCATTTTAGATTGTCAAATAAACAGCATACCATTTTAGCCCCCCCCCCCCCCCCCCCCCCCCCCCCC
>LQRL01112758.1:16366-27541 GCA_001703475.1 Hydroides elegans
ACCTGATTAATGTAGGTCAATACTAACAAAACCAATTAATATGCACTATATATCATAAAAAGTTGTCAAATGATGTTTTTGACAAATTCGAATATTTCTTCATTCGACGTGAGACAACTTATCCCGAATTTTAAAAATTTAAAATTTAACGTTTTTTGGTGAACATACATGATCAAAGTATTCTTTAGCTAAGCCTAAATAAGTGTTGTATTTTTTAAACAACATTTTTAGCACTACAATTAAGAAATTCGTCAATTTTAAGGAAGCGCTCATATTGTGACCACTTCATATTGTGACCACCCCTGTAGTGCCTAAGAGGCCGTGTCACTGCCACTGGCTGTCACTGTGAGTTAAAGAAAAAACTAACAATGTGGGTTACGCCCCGATATAACAAAATACTGAAACATACCAATCTATGAGAAAGTTTCAAGTGTTTTGCACAGCTGGCCAGCATATTTTCGTTGTTAAATTTACGATTAAAAGTTACACAAGAAAAAAAATAAAACTTGTTTTGTAAAGCAAAGGTCAAGGATGCGATTAGAAATGGATATCGTAATATGATACAAATGCTAGTTCAATGGGTTTCGGTAGAGGATTGATTTTGTTCTGTAACAAAATATAATGGGTTGCACATATGGAAATACGATTAATCCTCCGGGGTGCACCTTAAGGGGGTCGTTTTTAGACGACACTCGCGCTAGTGCGAATGTCGCATCAATGGAAACCTGCACTGAGCAAATAAATTTATTAAAAAAAATATCCATAATATAAGCGCTCTTCGGCGCTTGCATTTAACATGTAATTGGTCTAGTTGAATATTGCGCGGGAGCGTCATTTAGCTCGCGCGAGTGTTAGTTTGGATGACGGTCCAACAAGTGCGACCGTCGACTTTGGGTTAAAATGCAACCCTGATCTTCTATGTTAGAATCGGACATAGTAGATATGCTCACTATTTATTAAAGAGTGAAGGGAGTAAAGGTAAGACAAATCAGTATGCCACCAGTTTTACTGAAAAGAACTGCTACATTCTAGATATCGTTTTTTTAAAGCATGAAATCGATGAACATTATCAACCGAGAGAATCGTTCTCACGATCCATACTTAGGCGTTAAATTGTAAGAAGATCTGATGTGGACCGAACACATAAGCTAAGCTACGCCAGACAAATCGAAACCTCGGCTGTCTTCGCCGTAATTTCTATAAATGTCATGAGTACTTGAATATGATTCGTATCGTGGGGCCGCAGATGTCATCAGGCCTTCTCCTGGCGTCGCTGCTAGTTTCAGGGAATTATGAAGACAACCAGCTCCGCCAGGTTTCCCAACAAGGTTTTCCTCATCCATCCGCGGCCGGCTTGCTACGAGCTCATATTTCACCGATTCTTGCTGTTGTTGTTCTCTATTATCAGATTTCAGCAGCTCCCGTCGATATTCTGGTACACACTTTGACTTTGCTCTTATTATGACCCTCATAACCTCCAGCTTTTCTTCCTACCAACTCTTCTCAGTCACCACTTGCTTTGCTTGTTTTTTTGGCCTCACATGAGTAAGGCTGTTTGTAGATTTCCTCAGCCAGGTCCTCCCTACCGTAGAATCAAACCTTCATATACTAGTAGGCGTGTTCTGTGGATCTGAAGCAGCGTTAAATCCTTTCACTGAGCACCGGCTGAAGTTGCTGAGAATGCCATTCCTGCCTTGGAACGCTCTGAACGTTTTTGAGCGGTCGGTGTCGTCGTTTTGGGCATGTCTCTTTTATGGTTTGATGTGTGTCACTACCACATACCTCGAATTTATGATCTACCGCGTCGGGCGGATTCGGCTGCGGCGCCACCTCGAACGCTAGTCGTGGTAGCTAGTGAGGGATCCGAGTGCGAGAGCCCCGCTTTCGTGGGGCTACCTCGAACTCTAGTTTTGCTAGCTATTGAGGTGCCCGATGGTGCGCTTGCATGTGGTTCGTTGGTGTCATTATCGGTGTTTGTATGTCTCTTTTTGTTCCAGATCCACATAGATGCGGATTCTGCTGTTCTCCCCGCCTTGTCTATTACTATACGCTGCTCTTTTCCTGTCATGCCAAGCATCTTCAACGCTTTCCATGTGGACTGGCATTGAATTCCGCGACAGCCGATCGCAAACGGAAAACACCATGTTTTCCAATCGTTGTCCTTGCATTTTTCTACCAGTTCTGTGTATCTCAGCAATTTCAGTTTGTGTACCTCTTCTATTCGTTCCTACCAGGGAACCGTTAGCTTAATAATCACGCACAACTTGCTTTCTTTAGAAAATATGACGATGTTGGGTCGCAGGTTTGTAGGCACGATATCTTCGGGGAAGCGTAATTGTCGCTTAAGTCTACTAACAGAACCCAGTCGTTGGCCATGGCGAGTAGTCCTGTGGCGATACCACAATTGCTAGTTTTGATAGCTAGTGTGGTACCCGCTTTAACGAACTTGATGAATTCGACTCATCGCTGTTTTCCTTTGGCGTTCTTCACCGCCGTGTCCAATCCTCCCACCATGGCTTCAAGAACCTGGTCATCTCTCCATCGGTACTTTCCTTCTGATAGGGATTTCGGACACGAGCTCAGTATATGCTCAAGCGTTGCTCGCCTTCCGCAGTGTTCACACGCCGGGTCGTCAGTCAGCTTCAATATCGCTGGATTGCTAGGAGACGGGAGCACATCATAAACCGATGCGAAAGCGAATTTCGGCTTGTGTGTCTCTGTTTTCCCCATTTCGTTCCACGTGAGGTTTTCGCTGCGTGTGTTCTCCCAACAAAATCACTTTCCTTGGGCCTCCAACCTCACTGACTTTGTTTGTCTGGTTTCTTCATGCTGGCGCACTTCTCATTGGACCATTTCCCTTCTCTGGTGGCTACTCGCTCCCCTCCATTATGTTTGGGTGATGCATCCTAAGCCCAGTCTACCTTGGGTGACGGTGCCAACGAGGTCTTTGTGCCGCAGCCTCGATTCTGCCTTCTTCTATGCGTCTTGTGCCTTCCACTTGAGCCTCGTCCTGTGGTCTAATTGGGCACCTTGAACTTTATCGTCCTTGTTGTAGCGGAGTGTCATTGAGTGGCGGACCTTTGATACTTTATATTCTTCAACTATGGATGTCATTGGTAGTTGCAGCACCCCTCCTTTGATGTACAATGCAATGCTACTAAGGCTTTTTGGAAGCGACAACCACTTCCGCAATCATCCGACAATCACTTTCCCCTCTAGCCTCTCTATGGTAGTCAGCGGAACGTCATAGATCAAAATTGGCCAGAGGAGTCGTGGGAGTATCCCATGCTGATAACACCACGCCTTATACGTTCCTGGGGTTCCACTCTTATCGACTTTATAAAGCCAGGCCTCCGCTTGATCAGACATGTCATGTATCATAGTTGAATCCTTTCCATCGATTGTAAACCACTTTCCGAGCCATTGGATTGGTTTCTCTTCCACTGTACTTATCGGGTTTCCGTCTATTTTGTATATCATCTTCTTAGGCGTTCCGTTCTTTATCGCGAGGCTATGGGATTTAGCTGGCTTAAATTTCATTCGCGCCCATGTGAAAAACTCTACTAGGTCGTTCAGCATCCGTCTTCTCTGGACGATCTACTTAGCCATCACCGTCATGTCGTCCATAAATGCTCACGTAGGTGGTTGCACTTTGCCAAATTTTGTTACGGCACATCTTGACTTGTTTTCGTGCTTTTAACTAGCATATTAAAGACTGCTGCGAACACAATTACCGATATTGTGCAACCCGTGATAATGCCTATCCCCAGATTCTGCCAATCGGTAGTGTAGTCTCTCACTGAAAACCCTATTCAGAATCTTGAATAGTAGCATGTTCATACATGATGCGGAATTGTTTAGGCACATGATATCGCAATAGTGTCAACTTAACTAGTTTGTGTGGTACAGTGTCGTAGGCGTTTGTCAGGTCAAACCAAAACACCGCTAGTTCTCCATTGTTCTTCCTTGCCTCTCTTATGATCTGGCTAATGACGATGGTTTGTTCAATACAGCCCGACACTCCTGGAATACTTTCATTCTGCACTGAAGTATCCAGGTACTCGTTTCTCAAGAGGTATGTAGTCATTCGCCTTGAAAGGATAGAGAGGAACAGCTTCCCCCTTACACGTTGAGGAGAGATATTGTTTTGAATTTGTTGATGTCTTTGGAGTCTTCTTCTTTTGGAGCGAAGATGCCTTCCGAAGCTAGCCAGCTACCAACCATTTTCCCGGTTCGCCATACTACTTTGAGTTGCGCCAACAATCTTTTCTGTAGCTTGAGGCGATTCTTATAGATACGGTATGGGACTCCATTTAGGCCTGGTGACGATGCGCCCCCGGCCTTATTCAGTACTTCTAGCAACTCGGTGAGCTTTGGGAGCTCATCATCAATTGATTTCGTAGGTTCGGGCTGGGACTTCAACTTGGCATTCGCGGGTAGTTCTTGCTCTCTTCTGGGTCGCTATTTTCTTTCGCCTTTTTTAGAACCCCGCTTCGTTTCTCACCCAACATAACCGCGACGTAACCAAACGGATTAGCCGTTAAGCGCGCCCGTTTGCGTCTTTTCTCGCTTCTGTTTCTCGCCTGGTTTTCGGCCCTTTGCAGAGTCTTCAATTTTTTGCGGTTAAATCGATTGAGCTCCGCTATAGGAGCGTTCTCATCCTCTGTAGCTTCTTTGTAGCCTTTGCGAAGACTCGTCAAATCTTATCTTAGATCTTGAATATGTGATTGCCTTCAGTTTGGCCTCGCAGTTTGTATTTTCGCCTTGATTTCCTTCACTCTAAATGTTTCCTTACTAACTTCATAGATGGAGGAGGACATTGTTCTTATCTTCCTATCCACGTCACCCATCAGTGTTATGTTTAACAGGTTATCAAGGTGTCCATCTAGCCTAACCCATCTGTCATTTTCTCGCTGTGTTGTCCAGTTGATTCTTTCTTTCCGTTTTTCTTGTTCTATGTTAGTTCTTTGCTGTTCGCGTGCCGCCTTATGATCTCTTGGTACTGAGATGGACCTCACACTGTGGTGTGCTTCCGGGTGTGGCTCTTCCGACGTCTCCCGCAACTGCAGACGCTATTTCCGTCTTTCCTTACACGCGGCGTTGCCGTCTCCGTTAAGCTATCAGTGGACCAATCCTCCTCCCTCGCTCTCACCCTGTCCTGAGGGTATTGTTTTCTTTGGTTACTTGTAACGATTGATTGGTTTCTGGCACAGGGCTTGCCGGGCCACTACTCCACTGTTGCTAGGCTTTCCCAGCAGTCACCCGTCCCTCCAGGTTGTCCACCGCTCTATTCTCGGCTGCCACCCGTTTTTTCCAGAGTGTCACTGCAGTGCAGTCGTTGACTTCTTGATTATGGTTCGTATCGTGGGGCCGCAGATGTCATAAGGCCTTCTCCTTGCATCGCTGCTGGTTTCGGGGAATTCTGAAGACGATCAGCTCCGCCAGCTTCCCCAGCAAGGTTTTCTTCACCCATACGCCACCGGCTTGCTTCGAGCGACTAGTTCACCGATTCTTGCTGTTGTAGTTCTCTTCGCAGCTCCATATGTAGCTGCCCCATGATGTTTTTTCCTGGCAAGTATTTTTCGTTTGTCCACTGCACATCGTGTGCTCTCAGATCACATGACCAGTAGTTGTCTACGTAGTTGTCTCCGAAACTGTTAAAAAACAAGCGTGCTACGCACTAGTGAGGCCTCAAAAGCCAGGGACCCATATTAACAAAAGAACAAATACCAGCTCCACGCAGCCAACACCAAGGTGTCTGCTTCGTCAAGAGCAAATACTGTCGTAAACCTGGTACAGTAACCACACTATTTTGTAAATTTGACAGGGTTACTCTAGAAAGGCCATAAAAATCATACGACATTGTTCCACAAAATTCTACATGGTAATGTTAATATCATGCTACTTTAATATCTCTTTGCCAAGTCGCTAATAACCTGGCGTAGGCTAAGAAGCCGGCTGGCATGTGTGAACACATCATATAATTTGTGAAAATAGCTAGGAAATGCATAAGTGTAACAGTTTACCTGTGAATTTGATGTCTATAAAAGACTTACGTGAGTTCAAACAGAAAGTTGAAAAACTAGCCTGATTTTACTGCTCCTATTTTTTTATTTACATATCGCATCTGCAAAAAGTTATCAAGTGATTTGAACTCGCACAAGCTGTTTTGCCCGCACATCTGTGCGACGCACATTCTCGGGGCAATACTCCTGGTTTTGCCGAGTAAAAAGTTAGATGTTAAGAGGTTGGGAAGAATAATCTTATTTCAGGAGCTCCCTCTGGCAAAACTTGAGAAATGCCGGAGTTGAGCATTATTCTTTTAGTTCTATCACGGAGTCAATATTGTCTATCTGAGTAGGATGTTTGCTAAATAATATAAGTATATATTTAGTCTCATGTGAAAACTTATTGTTGTATTTTGCTGTGCTTTGTACTTAATCGATTATGTTAATTATCAAGAGCTTTTTAAATGTAACCAAATTGTTAATCGTCCGAGACGTGACATTAAATTACTAGAAACTTTTTGTTCTATCGTTAACATAAGTTACAAGTCACGAAAATCAGCCAGTTGTGTCATCAGCTAGTTTGACAATAAGCAATTTTACTAGTTTTTATACCAATTACTTCTATGGTTTTGGAATTGCGTAAAATATTAGTAACCAATTTATAAGAATTATGCAAAAGGAATACAGGACTATGTATATTAATTCATAAAATAATTTTGATTCAATTCTCAATTAAACAATGCTACCAGTCACTCTTATTTAATGGAATCGCGTTTCTTTGAAGTATAGCGCTAGCAATTTTGTGATTAAGAGATATGGGAGGAAAGTCATTGAGACCTGAAAACATTCACATAGTTGTTAGCAATTCGTTCTTTATGAAAAGTCCAGACTGAATCTGGTTTTTAAATCGTTCTCTTCGAAAATGGAAAGCTAATGTGTGATTTCATGTCTTTGTTGTACAAGTTAAAAAGCTGGATTTTTTGTCCCCATACAAAATCGCTGTCAATAGTCCCAGAAAAAAAACACATTTGAAACTGCTTACATTCACTTATCAAATGTCTATATATATATAGCATAGCCGTTAGAGGGAAATTGAGAAAACTATTGATCATTAAGTAAGTTCTTGTTGATAAAATCTTCAAAATGGTTAATTTAGTATTTGTTTAAAAGTATAAAAAAATGTATGATAAACAGTACATTTGTATAAAAATTTACATAGTGTCATAGTTTCATTTGTCGTTTCATCAGGTTCCTGCAAGCTAGCTAATCATTTTTTTTATTCAACAGATAATGCGGAATGTACTTCCATTTTATTTTCAATTTCAAATTTAAAGAGAGTTGCACCGTGTCGGATAACAACTGGATAACGAACGAACAACTATAGGAAAAAGCTGCTCAAAAACCATGGTCAAAGACCATAGCAACTAGACGTCTTAGAGTGTTTGGTCATATATGTAGATTACCGAACTCAGCGCCAGCAAAAAAAGCACTCTACGAGGGCTTAAGACCAACGAAAAAGCCTGTAGGATGTCAAAGACTAACGCTCCTAAAAGTGATAGAAAAACAACTACCCAAGTGTATGGATATATACGGAGCAATTAATTTGGCTCAATATAGAGACGCCTGGAGAGTGTTTGTGAATATTGTGAACAAATAAAGGATAATATAGACCATTCTCATTTTGGATACATCATTAATAGTGCTTGTGAAAAGGCCTTACGGCCGTATAATCACAAAACGAGCGAACGAGCGAGGGTGGGTCTTTGGGTGCCTTCCTTGTTCTGCAGCAAGCACAGAATATCATTAAATCATATGAGTATTTCACATGACTTATCCGAGGATTTTATGATTTTTTAATGTTAGTTGATTTGTGTTTTGCCTTAAAAGAAAGAGGATGATTGAAAAAGCGGGGGTCATATATTAAGAAACAGAGTTTACAAAAATCTAAATATAGTGATACCAAACCACGCCCTCTAAAATACACCACACCAAGCTTCAAAGCTTATGCGAATCATTTTTTTTTAAATTTTCAAGTTTTTTTTTGTTTTGCTCAAATTAATTGAATAATCGATTACTTATATTTTATATGAGCGAAATATTATACATGCAGGCGGGAAATAAAAAGAAATGATAACATTTTGAAACTTTAGCTGATGACAGCTAAATTTCGGATGTGTTTCATCAGATAAATATATTTTGTAACATATATCGTTTATTATTCACTGCATAAATCCGTTAACCAATCAGCTAACTGTACATCAGACCTATCAAATAATTAGATCAAAATGATATGAACTCAATTTAACCAGACACATCACTAAACCGGACACGTTCACTCAGTCTCTGGATGTCCGGACTAGTCACAACAACCAACCCGGGTTTGCAGATACTCTTTTCTGATCTACCGGAAGTAGCAAAGTTTGTAAACAAAACTTTTTTCTTTTCCTTCGATCTTTTGCAAATTTTAACGTCAAAATCCTTTGAATTCATTTAAAGGATATGCAATCAATATAACGTATTCCTTCGCTACTGACTACGAAAAGTTTAATATGATAGCGTAATTTGTTCCGAATAAAACATGTCCAGACTTGGTTAGTGAGCGATAAAAGAAGATAAAAAATAGTATAGTTTCAATTGATGCTTCCTCGGTTATGCAATAATGTTGTCGTCCGCCATCTTGCTTATCAAGAACAGCAATAGCATGCCTATTTTTTTAGGTTTTATGGTCATTAAATTTTGAGCATTGAAATTATGAAAACCAAACTTATATCACTGTAATCTATAAGTAGAGAATGTTAGCTTTCGATTGGTATATAATTTGTAGGGTTATACAGAAGGGTAACCAATTACGCTCGTTGAAACCATGCGTGGGCTAATGGTTGTATTTTATAAATTCATGGATTTAATACAAAAATGGTATTTTACATATTTGGAGATGGGGTATTTCGATAAAAATCATATAATTTCCCCCAAAGTTTGGTTTTGATGCCTTAAATTGAAAATCAAATTGAACGAATTTCCCGCGAAAAAAATATGAATCCCTGTGATTATATACTCAATATATTTTTTTGAAACATTTGTCCTAAATGATTGATATGAAGTTTATCATCACATGTATGTGTGTATTTAACGCAAATAATGAAACATAAGCTCAGAATTACATGCCAAAATTTATTTTACATGGGTTGTTTACGGGGTTGCCAAGGACTTCGATAATGAAAAATTTGGTCAAGGAAAGCACCGACCGGGAAGCATCAATATACATAATTAAGTAATTTGTAATTTTGCGACGTTTTTAGGGCTATCGATGTCATTCACTATATATAACTCTACCATACACTATTTATGTTTAAATAATAAAGTGAGAGACGCGTCGTAGTAGACCTGGCTACCTAAATCAGCTTGAAGATGACAACTTATTCGTCATCGTTCAATGCCAGCAAAGGTATATTCTATACTTACCATCTTGTTACTTTTAAACAAGCATATTGGTAAGACTGATCTTATAGAAGTCATAATGTCGGTTAACAATAAATTACCCCAACCAAGTAAAGATTAATCGGTATTATACATGCAAACATATATGTATTTACATATTCTTATATAAATAGTTGTTTGAAATGAATATGAATATTGTTTTGTACAATAGTTCGAACCTTCTAATACATATTTGTTGTGTTTCATTTTATTGTTATAAAGAAGACAATATCGTCTTTGATGATTTTGCATTTATTTACATTTTTTTCTAGACACTGAATTGAGTCGTCTGAAAGCAGAAAACCGCTCGCTTGCAGAAGAACTTGCACAGTGCCAGGTAAATATATTAAGTTGAAGATTGAAAATTGATAGTTAAATATTTTAAATGTTTGATTAATGCAAATGTACTTTTGATTAAGACTTTTTAGATTTGGTATTATTGTCGTATATTTTATTCTTTACATGCAACAGTCGGACAAAGAGTTCGTTTGGTCACTATGGAAACGACTACAAGTTGCCAATCCAGACATAACTCAAGCGGTCGGCCTTGTAGCTCAGAGGTAAGATAAATTGACATATTTTATTTGGATTTGCCGCTCTAAATTTTCAGTTAATATGACATTACATATTAAATATAATTGACATGGCATATGCTTTCGTTGTAAATGACATCGAATTACAAAAGACATATTCTCATTTGTAAGGTTTCTTGTTGCAGAGAGAAAGAGAAGGCGGAGATAAAGGATCGCAAGGTGTTAGAGATTCTCAACGTCAAGGATGACAAGATTGATGAACTGCAGAAATTGGTTGCTACGCAGTCAAAGGAACTCAGTGAACTTATTATCAAGTAAAATTGATTTAAAGATTCACTTAAATCATTCCGGCTTTCGATTAAAGTGTGTTAACAATAATGGTCAAATATATATATTTCTATACTTATACTACCATAATTGAATGTATGATAAAATCAAAATAAATATTACGCATCATCCAATTAAAGTACTGCATGAAACATTTTTTAATCACTTGTGTAAACCTGTTTTTATAAACAAGATAGGTAAAACTACTACCTCATAATTCAGGAAAAATGAATTGGAGGAGCGCTCCGGCATTCTGGAAAAAGACAATGTGACTATGCGTGTGCGTCTAGAGGAACTGGACGGTAGCCTACGCAGTCAGGCCAGTCGCGAAGCCGTGCGCGAGCTCGACAAGGAAAATCTAGGTTCGTTTATGAAAAAAAAGAGTGTTTTGAAATTTACCCTGATTGATGCTATCGAGTAAGAGTGAATGGCTTAAAAATATAAATTTTGTTTAGACCACAAGTGTTGCTGATTACTTGCATGGTTGAGACAAGGCGAGTTATATTTCAACGAAAAAGTGACATTTTAAAATGATAAAATAATATGATAAGATAAAAATATAATATGGGTTGTGTGATAAATGAATCATGTTTCATACTATCGCTTTCCAGAGTTGAAGCAAGAACTCTCTCGAAATGCGGCAGAAATTGAGAAGCTACATAGAGAAAATGACGAATTGATAACAGTTAGAGATGCACATCGGGATCGTATCAAGGTAAACGTTTATCTTACTTTACTTTTCTATGTTATGCTTACCTGTTTCCTCTTGCTGCCGTTATCATTTACATTCTAGACTTATTAATTGCAGTATTTTGAAAAAAAAAAAAAAA
>LQRL01112774.1:8166-19475 GCA_001703475.1 Hydroides elegans
AATATAACATAGCTTATTTAATTTAATTATTTCGATTATTGATATATATTTCATTATTACGTTGTCAGCTATTACGTATCATGTCGCCATGATACGTCAATTTGACGGATGCGAGACGGATTAATGGAAACACAGCGATCCGTCTTACGTACGTCTGACGTACGTTAGAGGAAACACTACTTAACAATAAAACGCGTCACATAGCGCAAAATACTCTACACGTGTCTGCTAACTATGTTTATGTGGTTATAATTTCATTTGCCATAAAAAGCGTTTCTAAACGACCAGTACTTGCATAAACGGGCACAAACAATGATTATTAGAATTCTATGTGACACTTTATAACCTTAGACTATAGGGCGTTTGTAGGAATTTGTCTTGTATTGGGTCTCAATATTGTGCATGTTGAAGCGATGTGCTCATTGTGATTTATGCTAGACTATTTGTAAAACATTTTAAGAATTCATGTAGATAATACCATTTGAAAAAGAGATTTTTGTTCATGTTTTACATTTGAATTTGCACGCATTATTTTAAAATGAATGCGCCGTTTGTTAAAGGCAATTTGTAAGTACGTTGAATAAAAAAGATATACGTTTATACTGACAATAACTGCTTAAATTGAGTCAACATGGGTAGAATATTTATCAAATAAACAAATTAGGACAAGAATTTCGGGCGCTCTGTACAAAGAGTACGATTTTTGGAAGTCGAATATCGAGCAATTCAAATCCCAATTTAAGCTTAAAATTTAATGAAATCCATAGATGAATGATCCATCTAGATTGTGTAAAAGTATAATTATTATTCATACATAGATAAGAAAGTTGTGAATCAGAACGCAAAAATATTTCGTGAAATTAGGACAATCTTTGTGGGCCCACTTCTATGCTAAATGGGTTTATTTATAATTACCGGCGCACCCGCCAATTTAATGTGAGTTTAAACAAAATGATGAAAACGCCATAAATCCAAATATCCTCGATGAAAAAAAAAATAAGTTGAAAAAATACAAATCAATCACAATGAGATCATTTCTACTTCTCAAGATATCACTTCTTGTAGTTATAATAAAGACAATATATTGCAAAAGTATCAGTGATCTTGATTTCTCATTTCTGGATATCGATTTATCACAACTAAGCAAAGGTACTGAAAACGACCCTGTAAATGGAATCAAACTATTGGCCTGCGAAACCATCGTAAACACGAATGGAGAAAAAGAAATCAGCTGTGGAGCTATGGATGACGATAACAACCAAGCAAAGAACACGGATAAATTTGCGAATAATAATAAACCCATGGATCGGAGCATCCCCAGTTGGGTTCATAATGCTCCAATATCACAAAATGTGGATTATCAGCGGGTACAACTGAAGGCGAAAGAAGGTTTCGGTGTCGGAAATAAGTTGCAAGTCATACCGACTTTGGCTGCAGACACTAAGCGAGAAGCTGATGCGATGGAACCAATTGTGCTGAGCTTAAAGGATATGAAAGATGAATCACAAGATAACGGCGAAATTGTCCCCATGGATATCAAGAATAATGATAAACGGAACAAGGAAACTGGGAAGAATTCTGGGAAGAAGCGAGGTAAAACGAAGACATTGAATAAAATCAAGAAAGCGAAACAGGATCTATCAAGAACTCTTTCCATGTTGAGGACTTTGGAACAAAATTCGGTTTCATTAACACCAACTAACCAGCCCTCAAGTGATGATACATTGAATGAAAATGTAAATCAACCAGTGTATGAATACGAAGATACTCAAATAGAACAGGATTCCGAAAATGTTGATTTGAATTCAATGTATAATTATGATGAATTATTAAACACTGATATCCTTAATTTATTACAACAAAACATGAACGCAAACACAGACATGGAACCACCTACGGCAGAATCGAATATAAACATTAATACCGATTATGATTATAATCAACTCTTAAACGATGATATCTTAAACCTGCTTTATTCAAGTTATGAAAATCCCACCTTCGGTGAAAAGACAGGAGATGTATCGACTACCGCTCAAAGTAATACTGAATTTGAAAAACTCAACAATATCATGTACGATTATAACTATGACGGTTCTATGGGCATGTTCGACCCAGATATCAACCCTACTTACGAACCTCCCGTAGCACCATTAGCCGCACCTAAAATCGAATCTAAAACCAGCTCCCTTGAAAACATCTCACAGCCAATAGGTGAAGCAGGCAAAGAAATGACATCAGGTCTATCGGGTGCAATGGAATATCTCAACTCAGGTGACATCCAGGCGACTTTGCAAAGGCCCAATATGCCTCCCATAGGGGCTTATATAGGGCAGATGTCTCCAATGCGACCAACCGGAAACCAGGTTATGGCCCAGCAACCACAAATGGTTCCAAATCCACATATGCCCAATGCAGCTAATATTCCAATGATGAACCCAATGGTTCAGAGTATGGTGCCCACCCCGGCAAGTATGATGAAATTACAGCAGGCCCTAGGATTGAAAGCAATGGATATGTCGACAATAAGCAAACATGAACAGAATCTTATGAACGTACTGCACGCGAATCATAAGCAAATCATGGCGTTTCTTAATCAGCAGGAGAAATTACAGAAGCACTTGAAGCTGATTCAAAATCAGAAGCTGATGGAGGAAAAGAAACAAGAATTGATGCGTAAACACGAAATGGTTTCTTTGCAACAAATGCAAGCTCGTTTACAACAAGGTAGTACCATGCCTATGCTATCTCAAATGGCACAGAATCAAGCGACGATGGAAAATGCAAAGCCAAACAAACCACCAGAAGCTATTGATATAAACGTACGGATATACAACCGGTTGCTTCAGGATGGAACACAGCAAAATCCAGGACTGAGTAACGCACAGAATCTGGTTGAAGTGCAGCGAGGAATGTATGTGAATCCAAACCGTGTTCAAATGACTGCGCCGGGTTCTCAAGCTCAAAACACGCAAACCCAACAGACTATGGCGATGGGTCAAGTAAACACCATGGGTATGAAACAAACTGTTGCACAAGCATCTGCTATGGCACAGGCCCCTCAAGTGCATAATGTCGCCTTCGCTAATATCGATGATCGCACTTTTGATCCAGTGCTTTTTATGGAGAATTCACTCTCACAAGCATTATATCCCCAGACCGACAGTAAATCAAAGAAAGATTTAAACCAAGTAGCAAGCTACAGCAATACGGTTTTACCCACTACTAACAATGTTAAGAACCCTTATGCCTCTCAACAAGTTCCTTACAGTCTCATGTCACCACCACCCATTCCGACTACACATAATCGCCTCGTTCGCCCCTACCAACTACAAGACGTTGCCTGGCAACGCCCTATGGTTGCCCCTAACAACATCAGAGCACAACCGCATCGGCGACGACGACCTATGTTTCCGAACCAGAAAGAGCTCGGCACAATTACACACGCGAAGGCCCATAGCAACCAGCGAGATACTGGTCGCCAAGGGCAACCGTATGTTGTCAAGCATGAGTATGAATCCGCGGGTGATAATGAAGAGGAATATGAGGATGATGCTGAGATAGACTCTGTTTGGGAACCCACAACAACGTTTTATGATTCTGATGGAGAGATGTCTATTAGGGTACACGAGGAGAAGAGGGCAGGGTGTATCAAAGAGAGGGTCATATAATGCGATCGAGAGCTGAAACCCTTCCGATAAAACGATTCCATCATATATCGGGTTCCAATATGAGATATCATAAAACGCGCCGTTTCGTAGGCTCGCATTTCTAATCTTAGCAAATACAATTTCATCAGCGGACATATAAGATAAGATTTCCATCAACACGAAAGAGTAAATACACAGAAATACACAGTAAATACTCAAAGTAGGTTACAAACAAAATGCATACTCCTTTTCATTCATCCCAAAACCTGATGTCATCATCGGTAAGGGATATTTTATATATTCTTATCGATTATGGTATTATTGATAATTTCCTATTTAGTTAACTATATATCTAACATAGATTTAAGTAAAGCAATTAGTTTTCCTCTAACACCGCGGTTAGACCAAATTAAAAGAAGCAGCTCTAAGCCACTACTCGTTTCGCCTTAGCGAAAAAACTGTACTAGTTCAATAACTACAGGGGTAATATAAAACATAAGACCAAAATCAATTCGCGTAAATGAATATGGTTTCCTTTTAAGACGTCACGTTTTTGGATGCCTCGCCAATAAGCTATCAAATGGTTTACCCTAATCAAAACACATGAATAAACTAATGATTTTCCCAGGTAGGATCGCAAAGCCTGGCGCTATTTGGCTGCTGGTTCTGCTTATCGTTTCTGTGGGAAATGGAACGTGATGCGTAACTATTAGGAAAATATGAAGTAATTTAAAGTCGACGAAAATATAAAAAGTATACGCGAATACTGTGTATATTTGAACTGTGTATGTATATGAATACATTTTCACTGACACAAACTCAAGCATTTGAAATAAATCTCTCAATAAATCTATTTATATCATCACCCTTTCATGTTCTACTCCAAGGTCTGACTCGGTTTAACCTGATGGAATTTAACAGAATTCTATTATTTCTCTGTTTGTAACGCAATTGTTTCCTATTCTTCTGGGGTTTAACGTGGCTAAACCTGATTGACTTCATCGCAACGCAGGCCAGTGACCTCGTGCAGCAAGTGGACGAGCAGAGCCGCCTGGCGGTTGCCATTGTAGTTATTGTCTGGATCTCGGCCATCGCTTCCAGCTTCATTGATAATATTCCGTTTACTACTGCTATGGTGAGACGAATTTTATTAATATTCGTGGATTATTTATTAACGTGTAATGTTTTAACTCATGGTAGATTGTCGAAGCCAAAAAATAAAAAAATGAGATGAATAGTAGAAATAAATTGCCATTCATTTTTCATAACTTATATCATTTACATTTATTAATTTGTAAATAAGATAAGTATTACTTATTTTGGCAGGTACCAGTTATAGTCAAGATGGCGGACGACCCGAGCCTCGGTTTGCCGCTCGCACCTCTTGTGTTTTCTCTCGCATTTGGAGCCTGCTTAGGGGGTGAGTGCTTAAATATTCTCTGCTAGATTCATGTATACTTAAATGAAAATATAGACTCGATCATTAAATTATCATACAAGTATTGAGACATGGTCCAATATATGTTTCGTGTTGCCAGGTAACGGAACCTTAATTGGTGCATCGGCCAACGTTGTGTGTGCGGGTCTCGCGGAGGCAAATGGGCACAGCTTCTCATTTTGGGAGTTCTTCAAGTAAGTTTAATTTATGATTCGTCATTTCTATTATGGCTTTGTTTACCTCTTATATATTGTGCCAATATGATAGTAATATGTTGCTAAGGAAATATACTTATAAATATTTTATATAATAAGTAATCATGGTTCCAAATTGTATAATACTTGTTTTATCATAAAAATAACCTTCTGATTTTTATTATTTCAGAGTGGGCTTCCCGACCATGCTAGTCACGACGTTCATTGCCACCTGCTATCTTCTCATTTGCCACGTAGCATTTAGCTGGAACTTATAACTGCAATTTGAATTAGGTTTACAAATGATTTATTATCCATACCATAAATATCAAGCAATGATTTACTCTATGTTATTTTGTTGAGATTTTGTTGTGTATAAGGTACAATTTTTATTGAAATATATGGTTTTCAACTGAAGTATTGCAATAGGTATGTATGTCGGTCAATGTACAGCTAACATCCGGATTCTGTAACGTTGTTTAAATGCATTTTTCCCGTAGCAAAGTACACTTGTTGTACTGGTTACCGGTGATTTATTATTAATTTATATGATTGATCTTAAAAACGTGTTTGTGATTGTTTTCCCAACAAAATATTTAAAATTTTCACATCGTCGTTAATGTTGTCATAAAATATATATCAAGGTTAAACAACATGAGGTTGTTTATGTGCAATATTGATTTTTCTGTGTGTATTTTTCTTTGTTGTTGTAAAGCTGCTTTGCTTTTATAATCAGCATTAATTGCAAACATATGTGATATCTATATACCTTGAGATGTTGTAAGATACTGTCACACTAGCTAGCATAATGTTTTTGAAATGGTATGCTATAGATATGTATTTTTTATTAATCGATTTGTATTTACTATATAAGAGCCTGACATAACACAAGCAAACTCAGTCCTTAGTATAAGATTGGTTTTGCGCTGAGACATTAATCAAATAAGATCATTGTATTCAAATGAATTATTTTACACATAAGATGCGATAGTGCAAGCCTATCAGCTATATTGTATTGGATATTGATAATTTTGTAAATAAAATAAATACAATTTATTTTATCGATAATAACTTTATTACAATTCTGAAGCACATCAAATTGTGTATGTATCACAATGTATAATTCATAATACATGGGGGTCTAAAGTTCGGACTGGCAAGTTCATTGCAGAACGATAAATTCATTGAAAATTACAACGAAAATATGAACTGCTATTATAGTAATAAGACCATGTTTAACCCAAATCCACCACATTAGCTCTCCGTGTCTATTGAAATAGGCACGTTTATGTATTCATACATTGATAATGGCTTTGGGTTTTTTTCACTTTGTTTTCTCTTATATGCATTAGGTGAGCGCCGATTCGGGCATTGTGGCACCCGATGAAGATGTTCTTGGCCCGAAAGATCGTCGCGCTCACCACGGTCAAGTTCGGACTACTATTTATGGCAACATTGTATATGCTTGGTATGTAGGAGGGGGCATGTTTCGGAGTAAAGGGGTGGGTCAAAAAAGAGTTTTGATTAATAAAAGTGTGTTTTTGTTTATTTTCACCGAGCATATACACATGCTCGGTATGTAGGAGGGGAGCATGTTTCAGAGTAAAGGGGATAAAAAAGAGCTTGATGAGTGAAGGATTTGTTTTGTTGATCTAAATGCACAATTATGATCTGGCTGTTGTTAAGGTCGAAACGAAATGTTGCGGGTGGTGCACCGATATAGGGTTGTGAAGGGGTTGCATTGGAGTAATAAATTGATCTGGTGACCGAGAAAAACATCGTTTTGAGAAAAATATCGACCTGGCGTTATCAAACTTATCGTCTGTAGTAGAAAGTCATTTTTTACATAAAATTGATCATGAAAAATGTATCAAGACAAATTAAAGACTATAGTATAATGTATTCATCTTAATCTTTCTTTTCAATTTGGGTAATTATTACATGCATATACTAGTGCAGTGCATTTCGAACACTGAATGTCTTGTGACATTCATTAAGTTTAAATAAGTCATGTGATTCTATGTTTTTATTTAAGGTTGTGAAAATTAACTTAGTTTCATCATGATCTATTGAAGAGCTCTCAGTAGAAAGGAAAAACAAAAAAGTGTACATTTTGTTACATTTTATTAGAAATCTCCTTCGTATATATCTTCTGTAAGACTACGTTCACGTTAACAAAAGAGCGCTAAGTAAGCGCTAAAACAGCGTGCGTGCGTTCTATATAAACATATAAAGATTCGAACCTGCATGATTTTATTTAAAATAATGTTGGTTATCATATTATTGATATCAGGCCCGGATTTGTGTCCCCTGTTTGCCCTTATATGCTATACAAACAAGTAAATTTGCGCCCCCGGCTCAGTCTGATTATTTATATTTTTTGCGCTCCAAGGTTCAATATTTTCTAGATCCGCGCCTGAATATATCATGAAAAAGAAAACATTTCATATCTGTAAATGATACAAAAGATAAAACAAACATAAATAACTATATTTTGCCGAATGAACCTATTTGATTTGTTCCAGGGCACTTATGTGCTGCATCCCGAGTTACTACACCCATTCTCATTTAATTTCTATTTTTAGTCCACAGTGTAAATTCGAGTTTTTTGCTTCAAATTCAACGAACCATGCTGCATGTTCATTTAAACTCAGTATACTCATAAAATCATATTCATTTTAAACAAACTGATCCATAAACACGCTCATAAAAGCAACATCTTATTTATTCAATAAATGTTCAACAAAAAATAAACATCTTTAACTTCAAAAGTATTTCTATTTATCCAGGCAAATTATTACAATATCAATCCATGATATGCTCCATGATATTTTATTTGGGAATGTCAAAGACGCATAGATAGCATTTTGGAAAGGCTCCTCCTACAAAAAACACCTTGCCATCGACCACCACTGCATCCATTGGACACACGATCTCCTCATTACTCTGCAGCAGCCGCCACTCGCCCTCGCGCGACATCACCTGGAGGCGTTTGTTGCCGAAGTCGCACACCAACAGATTGTCTTGCGCATCGGTCACTGCAGCATGTGGGCACGACAGCTCTCCGACGCTACCGCTTCCAAAACGGCCGTGCTTAGTGAGAACCGTGCCATCCAGTGATAACACGTAGATACAGTGTTCATCTTGATTTGAGACGTATATGACATCGTGCCCGAGGCCAATTGTAATTGTACATTCTGAGGTAAATTCTGAGGTAAATGGTAATTTGAATGATTTCGTTTTTGTGAATTGTCTGTTAATGTAAGTATACACTGTAATGAAATGGTGCTCGTCGTCACCTGATCCGCTCATGGTGCACACGGTTGCATCGCAACTTTGGACTCCAAGGTGTTCTCCTTCTGCCACTTGTTTCAATTGCACGCCCTTGGTAGTAAGATGATAGAGGCCATCAGCAGCAGCCACGACGAGAGTAGAGTCAGGCAGCGGGGCGACACCGGTGACTCCGCAGCCCATGTCTCCGGCTTCTATACATCGCTTGTCAGTCAAAGAAGTGTCTGCTATGACGATGCCTTTGTCTAGACAGGCAAAATAAACATTGTTATTGAGGACGCATAGTGACATTGTCATAGTAGGCAGATCTATCTCCTTATTTTTGACCAGGTTTTGCTTGAAAGTTCTAACAAACCAGATTCAGCCGCACTTTGCGTTGCGATAATTTTGCGTTGCATAGTTGGACAAGGTGCCGAGATAGTTAAATCATCCTTTGCGATCCATTCCTCGCTCGGTTCTATTTTGATATCCATGGGTGGTATGGTCATATCCACTATTTCTATACTACTCATTTTGTCATCGAGGTCACTTTGTAACTTGCTTAAATCGAACGTCCTAGCGTTTTTCTTCACAATATCCGCAAACCATTTCCTCTGGTTTTGCAACAAATCCTTCATTTCCTTAACCAGACCGAGCATCTCATCTAGTTGCTCTTTGCGCTTCATTCCCATTTCAATCATATAATCCTTGAGTGATTTAAAATGATCTTTTAACTCTTTTTGACGTTTTTCATACAATCTATCCAATTCTTCTTTGCTCTTATCCACACTGTCCGATGTTTCACCTAACTGTCGTTCAATATCATGAATATGCCTTTCAATTCTCACTTCTTGTTCATCAACCACCGTTTGAAATTCTTGCACGGAACGCAACACTGAGGTTTCTTTCATGGAAATAAAAGTGTCAGTAAAATTCGTGTAATCCTTTTCGCTGACCCCCTCCGTATCCGATATAATCTTGCAATTGACGATTGGACACTCAACAACTCGTCCCGTTCTTTTACGGTTTTTGAAACATTGTTCACATAGCCTGTGGTTACACACAAGTGTATTTAGCTTGCTAAAATGTTGTCTGCAAAAGGCACATTTCAGAGTCAATTTCTTTGCCGATGCCATGGTGGTGCAGTTTTAATTTACCGCTAGTGCTTTTTAATATGTTTGTCCATCATATCAATTGCATGTTTGTGTTTTATAAATGAATCACGTTCAACTCTCAGAACAGTCCGATTTTCTAATGCAACAGATATTGACTGAGGGTGAAATTCCCGATTCGTTGTATGTCAAGGATTGTCAAACATCCCATCTGGCAAGACACAATGCAACGTCGCGAGAATAGTAAATAAATATCACTGACGTTTGTTTTGTCACAAGCGGATGAGAAATGTTATTGTAGCGAAAGACATATGAATCTCGTTTTCTCAAGACCAGGACGTATAAAAAGTTTCGAACTACATTCATATGTTCAAACTAAGTTTAAACTCAGTGAAGCTGTGTATCTCATTTGTTGTTACATTCATATGTTCAAACTAAGTGCGTCGTATTTACAGCAACGTTACCCGAACGGTCCTTGTTGAGCAGGGTAGCTTAAACTCAGTGAAGCTGTGTATCTCATTTGTTTGCGACTGCGCACTGACTACAATATTGCTGTAACCTTTTTTGTATCTAATATTTTATAAAGCATTATAAAGCAAGAGCAGCGTTAGTATATTTATGTCATCAAACGACGTGATATCAAGTAAGCTGCTCTAATAATATCGGGATTATTGCAAATATCCACTCAAACGGGTTGACCCTAAAAACTTTTATCTAAACATTGGGCCCAAAGCAGTCTTATTGACCGGATTATGACTTTCTATTTTGCAAACTCCTGATTAATTATACCAATACAAAGAATATGATTGTTGTGCATATTGCTTTGTTCGCATAATATTTTCATTGGGACTTGTCGATGTGTTTACTTGCCTTTTGAATCGCATTGTCATAACATCTTTCTAAATGTGCTATTAACTTGTGTACCGGTTGACCCTGAAAACTTTTATCTAAACATTGGGCCCAAAGCAGTCTTATTGACCGGATTATGACTTTTAATTTTGCAAACGCCTGATTAATTATACCAAAACAAAGAATATGATTGTTGTGCATATTGCTTTGTTCGCTTAATATTTTCATTGAGACTTGTCGATGTGTTTACCTGCCTTTTGAATCACATTGTCATAACATCTTACTAAATTTGCTATTAACTTGTGTACAATTTTGCAATTTACCTTTACAATATATGTAATTTAGCAATTGGCAGTGACCGAGTGATTTAGTTAATTACTCACTTAGCCTTGATACACATATTAGCGTCAATAAATGCGCTTAATAATGCTCAGTTTGGTTATATATGCAATATGGTTATTTTATTGGACGTTTGGATTAGATTTGGTTTTGATGGTTAATATTATAATCAATGAAATACGTTCAATTAAATGTCTTACTCTGAAAGCATGTTTAGCCGAACACATATCAACAACTACGATAAATCGTTGAAGCACCTTTCGATCAAATGTAAACGTTGCATAGCGAAATGGCGACGCTTTATACATCAAGTATTTTTGATGGTGATGTTACGTTTTTAATTACCTGCCTTGAATGATTATCTTCTTCTCAAATCAATGATTTTCACATTCTACCAAAATATTAACTCCAAAAATAAAACAACGTAATGCTTTCAGTTGTTTGCCTAACGGTGTACAAA
>LQRL01112774.1:34406-52643 GCA_001703475.1 Hydroides elegans
ATAAAAACTGATCACAATTTATACAAAATTCGTGACTATCGCAAAATACTTGAACATCGCCCCTCTCAGCTCAACCTGTTGACAACGAATCTCGCAGATAATTTGCTAATTCTGTTGAATAAGCCTTGATTATGATTTGCATTTAATGATACACTGCATTAAGTGGTTAGAATAATAGAACATCTAAAGCATCTCTCATCTCATATGTGTATGTCCATTATGATGATTGATTTGTTTGTGTATTTATGGGATATTCACAAGTGGGATGAGATCTGAAGCCTTGTGCTTGACCATAAATACACCCAATGGAATATAATTGGTGAAATTATCAAAATATGAACAGCATAATCTACATAGTTGAATCACAGTAAAGTGACATTTCAATCATTTAAATGTATCTCAATTATTTTAGTCAGATCTCTTTTTATTTATTTCCATAAAAACGTCAAGGAACTTTGATGGACTGATAAGCAACTTTAGACCGTTGTTACATTTGTGTGTTTAAAACGATCTTTTTTCCTTCCAATGTATTCTTTATGGCACACAGGTTACCATTAATTTGTGTAGAAAAATGTCACATGGCGTTATGAAAGCGTCGATGTTTACAGTTCCTTTGATTCAGGATCCATTATTTTTGATAATGGGTTATTAACGCTGTCGGCTGAAGCATTGGTCGGCTCCATTAATTTAAACATTGTGCAGCGGCTGAATGTCGGAACGGCACAATATTTTAATTAATGGACTGAACTCGGGCTTTATCCTTTACTGAATTTATCCACTATGAACGGTATTTAACGTAGTAGTTTTTAGGTAGGTGCATTTAATCGTCGTGTCGATTTTATGGGAAAACTTATTTATCAAAACTAAACGTTACTCAATTGATGTATAGTTATATACATGTATGATAAGATCATATATGACATGAAATAAACTTTTCGTATATTGTTTCATTATTTTTATTATCTAATAGAGTAAATTATGGAATTTGAAATGGCATAACATGTAGTTATACATGTACGATGGGATTATTCCTGATATGAAATATACTTGTCGTATATTTTTTTTCATTATATGATGTATATATAGTAAATAATGGAATATAAAATGGCATAATGAAATATTGATTCATATTCAAATAAACTAAATATACAGGAATACTTTTTGTTTGAATTACATTTAAATCACTGGTAATTTCCTTAGACTTCACCACGGGGGAAGCTTTTTCGGAAAACAAACGTGTTTTGGGTTGCCTTTTAAATTTAATAACTCAAGTTAAGAATGATTAATTGGCTTTTTAGCTTGATTGTCTATGGAAGATCTTTATTCTGACGTCTAAATAAATGATTACAGACTCACCAACATTTATCAAAATTATAAATTTGCGAATGACCATATACTGTAAAACAGCGTTGACCATATTTCAAGTTTGGTTACGGACACTGATTCAACGATTTATGGGAGATGAAATTAATCGACTTATATACATTTTTGCAAACTGCGAAATTTATAGGACATAAGTTTGCATACATATATAAGGAAAGTAAAACAAGAAATGGCGAATATTAATAAGGTTTTTTGCTGAACCGATTTGTGATAACTTCCACCAATTCAAGCAAAATTCTCTTGCTGTGATATGTAAACGATTACCAAGTTTAAATAAGTGCTTTATGGTATGATTCAAAACACATACATGTAGTAGTTCATGTTTCGCAATTCAGAGCATTTGATATTTATTTTAACTTTTTTTATGAATACACTAGAAAGTCTAGTGGAGTCAGAGTGGGTACACACGACGCATCCTTTCCCCTCCTTTTGGCAACTCAAAATAAATGAATTCGTATATGGTGTTCAAGGAAAGCGTAAATGTATCAAGACAACTCATCCTAAAAGCAACTCACCTAAATAATATTGACTAACTCAACCGAATTCTCGGACAACTCACACATCTCTCAACACTATCTCAACATAGGAATATGAATAAAGACATTTCAACTTCGTAGATTACATCGAGATTATAGTGTCTATCATTCAAATAAATTTATGCGCTCAGGAAAATGCTTAATAAGAAAATGCTTAATGTAAATATCAAATGCATTGTTTGCCACTTGATGACTTCAAAATGTAAATATGAGTAAATATAAAGTCACAATTTATATCTCAACAAGGAAAAAAACAGAAGTCATTTCGTATTTTTCGAATGAGTTTTCCAAATTTTGCCTTAGTTGATCAGAATATTGATCGGAGTTGGTTAGTCACAACTTGGATGAGTTTTTAATGAGTTATCCGACATCCAATATTAAGTATTTTAATAGAGCTGCACGTTGTAAAGTCTTTGCTTTGCATATGGAACCGCAACTGAAATACATATTTATGTATATTAATTTCACATGACCATGTGCTAGACTTAATGTCAATCTTGTGACCGAATTTAAAGTCTGCGGCATATAAAAATGAGTTTGCTTATTTAACATCACATGTGTTCAATAATAAAGCATTCTGTAATATAGCGATGGTTTTTCGCAAGTCATAAATAACTCAAAAAAAATCTCATTTCAAAAACAGTCTTCGTTACATATCATATCGAACATGAAGCGGTGATAAGTAACTAAGACTGTTTTTGAAATGAGATTTTATGAATGAGTTCTTACTGACTTGCGTAAATCTGTCGCTTCATATGGTTTCTATAAAATCTTATTTCAAAAACAGTCTTCGTTACATATCAAATTCCTTTGGTGTTAATCATGGCTTTGGTGGGTCGGGTATTTTCATATCCGAATATCTGACCGATACCCGAAGTTTTCAGAACATGTTTTATTAATTTGTCTTTTTTAAAAACTTTAAACTGCTTTTTAAAAAAGTTTTATAAGTATAAAATCTTTCCATTTTTTTACACAACGCACCCTTTCAGGTATACGAACCTACATTTCGGGTTTTCCGAGGTAATTATCGGGAACCCGACCACCTTAGATACCCGACACAGTCCTTCGTTAATATACAGCTGTATTATAACAAAAAAATAAACCTTCTCTCTTGTGTTTTATCTTAAACCAATGCATTTAAGTATACTTCTAAAACTATTTGATTGGTTTTAAAAGCTGGTGGTTTTTGAAGGTCCTGATATGAAATATGTCCGTGATTGATTTTCTTTTTTATATAACCAAAACTGTTGCATAATTTGTTTCTGCTTTCAATGGAATAACTCCAGTTTTATCAACTGTTGGGACCTAACTGTCGAAATAAACCTCATACAGACCCTCCAAGTATTTTCGAATTCATAAAAATGCGATATATATTGGCAACTTGTGAAAATATATGACACAATCTGAAGCATGGTCACATTGCATTTTAGAACTATTTAATGGGGTTGATACTTAAGAGTGACATGACCCAAATGAGCTTCAGCTTGATGTTTGTAAAACAATCCCTCTTTGAAATCCAACTCAAGTTAAAATATAATATAGCATAGCTATAAATTTGCCGCTGCCGGATAACCGCACCCTTAATCGACTTTCGCAGTGTTTCTTGTTTGTATTTTGCCGTTTTTTGATACCCATCACCGATTCAGCTGAAAATATCTTTTTTCTTCGCTGCGGTTAATTTGTGTCATGTCACACTTAGGTATCAACCCCATTAAATAGTTCTAAAATGAAAATGTCAAGTATGTATCGTGTTAAATTTTCATTATTTGGACCTTATTGCTTGAAATCATAGAAAAGTTTCATATGTGTTCTGTTCTGAAAAAAAAAATACAGGCACGTAAAGATTTTATTCGAATATATGTTTCGCAGATAAAATTGAACAATGAATGCTTGGTCATTTAGAGGTTTAACTTAAAACAACACGTTGTTACACAAATAGTTATTTGGTTATACAAATTGTGTTTACAATATCGAAATGCTACATACGTGTGCAAGCTATAAACCTTTGTTTTTGACAACAAATATATAAAAACAACAAATTACACAATTTTCAATTGGATATAAGTACATATCAAGTGAATACGCATCCATTTAGCTTTCTTTTATTTTGGATGCTATTTACATTCATTCATTTAAACCAGCAGTTTCTATTTAATCAACAACAATCACATGGATATATTTGCTTCATGAAAAGCATTTATGAAATGTGTGCATATTGAAAACTTCTTAAAATGTCCATGTTGGCATTCAATTGAATTGCAAACATAAAGGTTCTAGAAGAAGCGGTCATTTTAATGCAAATGTTCAGAATATATCCCTGATGAAATCAAACCATGACTTGGGTTCACCACGTCGTACGTTAATGACCAGGTCATCATCATGCAACGTCACATTGGCCACCTTTGAATATAGATACGTATATAAATATTAAATATATAATTACAACACCTTATATATTACAATTGCATAAGTGTATAGAAGCAGACGAATGTTATCAGTCGTAAATAACAACCTTGTATAATGATTTTTTTTTTCAAAATGACAAAAAAGCAAATGTGAACAGAGTGTTGTGTGCATTTGAAGGAGAGAAGCCTTTTTGACTACTGGAATATGAGTTTTTTGTGTATAATTCATGTTAAAATGCAAATATTTAAAAAAAAATCAAAACAAATCATTGGTCACCTGTTCAGGACCAGCGTTGATCTCCTCTATTTCAGATTCGGCCAATGGAGTTCCGTCGTCTCGTTTCATATCACCTGGTAAGCAAATAAAAATAAATTAGAGTTAATTGAATCAACAATAAGATCGATTGACAAAAAGCCGGCCCTGTATAAATGCAACATGCATTCATAATGACCAGCCACAAAACCAAATAGAAAATAACGACACAAAATTACACAAATATCGATGTTAATAAGTATATTCTTTTATATAGTTTTGCTTTATGGTGCGGCCAAATTTAAACTATTTGTCTCGTATTGTTTTTGTTATTTATCAAGATAAATATAGTTCAAATTTTTCTGGGTTCGGTTCATTTTTGTGTTATTGCGTAATGATACTATAAACAATATTTAAAGCGTCACTTGTGGTCCAAAGAGTGTTCGTCCTTTGATAATTGCATGCTTGTATGTCAACAATAGAATTTGTTTTGCATGTTTTTTATTTTCTTGATAACTTGTATACAAAAGGCTTAAAAGATACAAACAGTTATTGTTAACACAAAGATAAACGATGGTAACAGAAATTAGGAATGGTCAAATTGTTTGTTAAACCATTTAATATATTAGTTCTTGAAAATGTAGGTCTTTCAGTAACGATCATTCCGGAATTATTTAAAAAGCAATAAATGTATGATATAATATACATATATAAGTAATTCAGAATGCAAGTTAAATAAATAAGTCATTTGAAAAGTTATGGTAAATTTACTTACCTTTTCCCTGCTGAGAGTCTTCTCTTGACGAACGGCAATTTGGAATATCCGGGTCGGCGGCGAAGCTAATGTCGCTAATTGGGTATTCGTCGAAATATTCACTGAAGATCCTACTAGTAACACCTTGAAATGCGTACGTGTTCAAGTCCAGTTTTGGCGCCTTTGGTTTTAAAATCATTTGCAAAATAAACGGAATAAAGCCACCAACTAAAGTGACTATTAACTGGTTAGAAGAAGATACCTCACCACGAAACTCACCGACTATACTAAGAACAAAAACCAGAAACAGAGTCATCATGGCAAGATGCTTGAACGCATTCAAAAGACTCATATAGATGGGACCAGGACAGCCATGGAGTCGCAAGTTTGCGAATTTATCGAATAATCTTTTGGGTATGCGAGGTGTGTCGTACTTATCCAAAAATAGGATCAGATGGTATATTTTCCAGTTGAGGTAATCGTTTGTGATTGTGCATTTGGTTTTGTATCTGTTTCGCTCTTCTTCCCAATTTGGAGATTCCGTTGTGGTATGATTTAGGTCGTGGGCATATTTGCGGTCGTTTATGATCTCATCGATTTCATTTGGTTTGAAATATCTAAATGCGAAATTCCTTTGCTCTGATTCACTTAATGCAACAATCCGTTTGACATCAGCGTTTAGTTTTTCCTTTATCAGCTCAAACACGGCAGTGGACAATTGTCGATATTTCTTTTTTACCTCACTGAATACTTGTAGGATATATGTAAGCATAAAGAATGTAAACATGACATAGTTTCCGATGGAGTCTATATTCACTATTGTCCCAAGAAATGTCAAGGTGCCAACCTTGATAACAATATGGAAGCATTCTGCATACATATAAAGAACAATACACATAAAAATTGACGCTACTATCCCCACTATAATACGAACATACCATGGATACTCCATACGCGTTTTATTTGACAAATCGCCTTTGGTGCTGAGAGTACCAAATTCAATGTTCTCGTTGAGAGTTGTAATAACGTGTTTAGAAGCATTGTCAGCCCTGCTTTTGCGACTTTTCACGATTAAAGTACGGCGTTTTTTGCAAAATGCATTTTTACATTTACCAAAACCCGGCAATCGATAAAAAATCAATCGACATAAAATGTATAGTGTCGGTATGCAATAAAATATGGTTCGGACCACAAGAAAAGGTAAAAGAAAAAAACAATAAATAGGAGCTAATATAACTCCAAACAAGCCTAATGCTTCAAGCGGACGTAGCAAATGAAATAGAAAAGTTTGTAAGCACTGTAAGCAACTTTTGTGTTTCATGTCGTTGAAGATAGTCAAGATAAATGTTTTGAAACGAATAGGACTGACCTCGTAAAAAATAAGTAGAGTTACACCGGAACCAAAATACCACTTAAATAAATTTGATAACGATAACAATGGTCCATAGTAAAACTCTTCATAATTTGAAATTATATAAACACGTACAACATAAGGGAGAGTAATTATCAATAGCGAGCACACTAGTCCCAGAACTCGAAACAAGCGGTACCATGTCAGAAAGGACGTACATCGTTTGTGACAACAGCTAGCTAGTAATGAACCAAAAATGAATGATGAACACAATGTCTTAAATGGTGAATAGCGCGATATTTTGCACAATATAAAGTGTGTCCATATATACCTCAGAGGTCCAACTGATATTTGGTCCTCTGTCATTAGTGTCCTGTGGTCAACCTGAATATATAGTTTATTGATTGAACGTGACACGCTTTTAGCTAAAGGTAATTCACTTGTGGCCTTTGTTAGTATGTGTATTTTGTTGTGATTTACTGTTCGACATCTAGCTGTGTTATCAGTAGGTTTTCTCCGTTCCTTCGTCAAAGGCCTTTCTTGTTTCTTATTGAATCGTGTTGTCTTATGTGTCGTCGCTACAAGTTCTTTACGAACTTTTAATGTTATGGGTTCTACCAGATCAATTATATACTGCTCTGACCCAAACGATTCACCTGAAATGCAACAATCATGTAATATATTTAAGATTTAATTAAATCACTAACAGGTTGATTGCATAATTGGCAATTCTGCTGCTGGACTTTTAAAAAAGAATAAAGTATTATAGTAGGTTCGTGTACCTAACGTCCATTCGATTTTTTTTTCGACATGGTACTTGGTATAAAAAAAACGTTTTTGATGTAAATTTCTTACTTTCCTGTTTGCTTCTTTAAACATAATGCACATTATGAAAAAAGGGGCGCCACCGTCGAAAACACGCGGGAAAAACGTGGTGTTTTTTTTTAAAATCGTAATAATCATTTAGAGAATCGCCCTCAATTTTTTCAGTAAGAAATTATCACACGTATGGTTTCAGTTAAAACATAACAACTGGTTTAAACACGTGTGCGACAGTGGCGCCACCCCTGTTTCATTCTTAATGCTCATGCACACACATCGAAAAAGGAAAAAAAGACAAACCTTTTTGGCATATTAATGTTTCGCGTTTAACAATGAAGTTGAGTGAAGAACTGTAATTGCTTTCTGCTACTTAAAGCGCGTTAAACAAAGTAGTTGATTGCACAAGTATGTTGTATTTCATCTCTAGATGGTGAGATGAATTAACACTATTTTTCGTTTTTCGTGCATTGTTTGAATCTTAAAAAATGAATGGACGGTAGATGCACGGACCATAGTTGTATATACATTTATATGAAAGTTATATGAAAATATTTGTATATAAAAAAATCATATACTTATATAAATTTCTTTAAAACCGGTCAACAGAGTCCTGATGATTTTATGTAATGTTTTATAGACATTCTAAAAGTTCATTTTCGTTGAATTTAAAATTAGTGTTCCAATTAAAATCCAGTAAGGGACTATCAAAAAAGTCGTTTAAACAAGATATTGACATTTCAATGCATCATAGAGCTAATGTAATAACTTTTATAATATTATAAGTGTTATTACAAAAGTGAGGTAAGATAAACGTCAACCATTCCCTCATTGTTGCAGCAACCTAAAGATGTTAGCTAAAACATATATATGTTAAAAAAAGGTAAAACCAACCTCTGTTTAGTTTTTGAATCAGAGCCGGTCCAAAGAGAATGAAAATTAAGATAGAATTGTTGTCAATCGCAACAAACAACCAGCAAATCCAATCGTTCTCAATAATGATATTGCATTTTATATCGAAACAGTCTACTCCTAGTTGCCACTTACAACATTCATATATACTAGAATATGAATAATAGGTTTTATATATCATAAGGCGGCATATTTCCTCGGGTATTTTCTTACAAGTTTCCTTTTTCTTTGTTTTGATAATTACATTTTCAGCCCTCCATGTTTCATTTAGAAGTGTCATGAAAAACAGTTTGTCTGTGAGATCTATCTTCTCCGATTCACTTAGGTTCACAAAACAATATTTTGGTGAATCTTCAATTCGAAGAGTAAGCGCATCAACCCCTGCAGACAGAGTATGGAAACTTAATTCTCTGAAGTCGTATGGAAACGATAGTAGCGTTTTCCCATGTTTTGTAAACACTTGTGTGTAATAATTTGATACGCAATCACGTCCCGCCCACGTACGACACCATTGCTCAGGTGACAAATATCCATCAAACTGCAATGTATAATCCACGATATGTGGTACATTTTCATTCCATTCGCATAACTTTGTTGTTATATTTGAATCTATTTGTACAGTTAATTGACATTCGGTTGAGTCACTATTACATAAAGGAAGTTGTCTTGTTACCGGAGGAACGGCAAATACTGAAAACAGAAACATGAATATAAGTTAACTCTAAAACGTTGAACAAACAATACTGAAATTAAATGGGACAAGTACGCCTATTGTATTACACTTTGTGTCATGTTATTCTAATGTTAACACGGCTGGTCTGTTAGTCAAATTATGGCTAAAGAAAAAATGATTAACGTTCGAAGATTTGAAAAATGGGCTAATACGATGTAAATCTGTCATTTATCATTGTATGATGCTGCTTAAATGTACAAGTTAAATATACGATACAATATCGTATGTACAATTTAAATGAACGACACAATATCGCAATATCTTGAAACTATAGCTAGTCGCACTACGCCATACCTTATAAATGAGGTCAACGCAAAATAATCTGTCCTTAAATAAATATTACTACATTTAAAGAGACAAAATACATCGCCAAACATTGCCAAATTGTAAATATACGCAATACTTGCAATAAAAAATCCTATATCATTTAAAAAAATGTTTTGCTTTAACTTTACTTTTGAATTATTTAATGGATTAATTAAAATTTGTTCTATTATTTTACGATGAATGACTGTCGTATTAATAAAGAGGTTAATGATGTTTATGTTTACATGTA
The DNA here is from genome assembly GCA_001703475.1 of Hydroides elegans. Taxonomy (NCBI): domain Eukaryota; kingdom Metazoa; phylum Annelida; class Polychaeta; order Sabellida; family Serpulidae; genus Hydroides; species Hydroides elegans. The sequence goes on from LQRL01112774.1 coordinate 44,109, forward strand.
ATGAGTAGCAGAGATGACTGGGTCAAACCATAATGTTTGTTTTATGACTCTGAGAAACAAACCTAAAATTACTAAAATGTAAATAATGTATAAATTATTGGTACAAAAACATTACAAAAAATACATATTAATAATAACATTTTAATGATAATGAAAATAAATTTGATTCTGTTTTTGTTTTTTTTATTTTTGTATAGGGAGATCATGTGTTATTCCAAATCTAATGTTTCTTATTTAATAAGTGGAATGATAGGTAAAAATGAAAACGATGTGAAAAATCTGTGTTGGAAAACAAACTTAACATTGATTCATATCGAGGACGATTTGAGCAACTATTTCTTTAAATACCTCATTTGACACCATGATTTCTTAATAGAACCCAAATACAAATCAAAGATGCGGTATTATGTCAGTATTTGTGGAAACATTACACTTAATACATTTCAACGGTTGTTTGGGATTATGATCTTAATCATGAACTATTCAGAGCATTTTCTTTTATTATAAAGGATGAATAACAAAACTCATAAACTATAAAACGTTAAAAGGAAATATTTTAAATGCCAATAGATGCAATTAATCATTGTATCATTGATAAATGTGAATAATATTTAAGATTCTTACCCGAATCCGCAACAAAGAATATAACAACTATCCAATTAACCATTTTGTATGGCAGCTTTGTTCTTCTTTAACGAATTGATTATCCAAAACTATTGTTCTTAATGCCGAACGAAAGCCTGCGTATCTTCTTTTATACGGAACCTTGTGTTACTGCTTCAGGATATAGACCGGATAAGCATGAGAAATAGTGATTGGAGAAATACATTATATTCCTAGGTTTATTTTCATCTACACTTAATATTTTTCCCTTATTATATCTAGATATGGTTTTGGAATTTAGAGCGCTGCAATAAAATGTTTGCAATCGGATTAAAAATATTGACGGGGATCTATACATGTATGCAACCTTATGATTTGAATAATAAAAGGCATATGAATAAAAGTCTTTGTGTATTTGCTAATGTAGCATGCAATGAATATTTTTAGAATGGTTATTCCATTGTTTCCGACAATCCCTTATTAAATGAGAAATCTCCATCACTTTACTGACACTTGTTTATATAATTATTACTGTTTATCCATAATTTTTATGTAATCGTTACATGTTTCTAAATTGGTAAAATGAGCGATTGTCAGGATATACATGAGCTAGCGATGTATATCGGGATGTAAACTTGTACATATGCATCAAATTTTTGCACAAAATCAGTTGACTTTGGAGTTGAGTCATGGATGTGCGTTTTGTATGGTTTATTTTTCCAACACACCCTAACCATTTCTCACCTTTACTAAATAACTATTCATTTGAATGACATCAGCCAAATACATAATATATTTAAGGAGCGATGGGCCGCCAAAACATGACGACCATCAATAATTTCGGACAGTGAGTAAGGGAAATTCGGACAGATCATTATAACATTTTAACCTCTTAATAACTGGATAAGAATACCATATAATATTGTTTCTTGACTTTTATAAAGTAGTTTTACTGTTTTCTTGGACCAGTAGCAGCTTGTATATTCCGATGGGACTTAGAACCTTAGTGAACTGATTTTGTCTTAACATCTTATACAAAAACCTATTATTAGGTGTAAAGGGAATAATTTTATGAGTATTGACCGCTCCCATACATTGAACTTGCAGAAAAAAGTGAATTACTCGTGGTACAAAAATGTGACTGTTATATAGGTCACCATTCAAATTCTATGATTGCTACATGTTTGGTTAAATAATTAAATATGTTTGAATTGTTTTTTTTTCTATCGATTAAACACCAATTAGACTTACTTTTCACAAAGTTTATCTATAAATCTTTCAGAACATTTATGGATAAACTGTGCGAAAAGTAATCTATTTGACATTAAATCGATGGAAGAAAAAAATTAAACGCAAGACATGCAATAAAATTAGGCCGAATTAATGTTTTCTCCTTTACCATGAAATAACATATTGCAGCGTACTCATTTGAATGGCTCAATCTTCAATCTAACTATATGACAAAGAAGCATAATAAAATAAAGATCGAATTTAGAAATATGGAGTTGAGCTACTGACCAACAAACATCACATATTCTATGGCCTTAAGTTGGCGATATGTCTATAGCTCAGTGCATAATTTATCTCGACAAGCACTGAAAATGCTTATGAGGTACATTTTTCTGAATTCCAATGTAATATCTGGGAGGCAATTGAACTGAACATTGTGTGTACACTGATTAGCAATAATGAGGAAGTCTGGATGGTTGTGATTGTAATACTTCTGACTTTCAGGTCAGACGTACATGTATATTCCTTTGCACTGATTTGTTAAAGTAAATATAAAGTTACATTAACAATATGTAATTATTATTAGGGCTGTAACTATTATTGAAAGAAGTCGTAATACATAGTAGTAACATTGGTAGTAGTAGTATCTATAATATTGTTATTGATAATATCATTTTAAACCACACAGCTAATTTTGTCATATTATAATTGAAAAAATAATTTCCACTGCGTTATTTACGTTAAAACAAAATTGATTGATAAGCCAATGGAGTGAGAAAAGACATATTGTGTATTCTAAAATGGTTATATCTAGACAATCCTTTATTAATTTAAAAAGCAATGAAAATAGTAAGAATGTGGGGTAAAACACATATGAATGAGCTACATGTCTAGTTTCAAGTAGCATTTTATGAAGGGAACCCCACGACATATTTTTTTTGTAAGTTGTAAAATCAACTTAAAACAACGTTACAATTACGAACAACAAAATAATGTTTTTTTTTAAACATTTAAATTTTGCTCATATGTGTTCCTTTTTCCAAGCGAGCTAGGCTGTTTTAGCTCTTAAAAACAGAAAAGGAACACCTTTGCAAAAATTGAAATGTTGAATAACCAAATTACGTATCATATCTTGTTTATTACAGTGTATTTGACCATTGCAATAAAGTTTAATCAATTTCGAAATAATCAGTCTCGCTACTGTGCATAATAAGAAATTATCAAAAAAGATGTTCATCAAACAGCTCAAATCCCCAAGCTAGAATGAATTTTCTTGAAATTTTCTAGCCAGCTGGAAATTGGTGGGGAACACAATTTTGGGGGGGAACAGCCCGTGAGGTGCTCTTCATTTATCAATATTTGTATAGACGAAAGCCGGAAAAAATGGTTTATTAATCTTGGGAGCACCTCTATCTTAATAAATCGTAACTAATAATTGACACACTTGATCATATCAAGCTCATTAAATGTTTCATATTTGTATTAAAACCCGGTATCAATAAATATTTATTTACAATGCATTGTTCGATTACCGTTAAAAAAGCCAAATCATAAATATAATATAGAAATTTGCATATAAACGTGCATATATAAGATGAACCTCTATAGCTTCTATCAACAAACAAATAGATAAAAAGTTTAATGTGATTTTTGGATTAAAAAAAACTGTTCAACTGCCAAAATAGATCGGACGAAATAGGCAAACAGGTACACACAGAAAGAAACTAAATGATAACACCTGCTACCTATTTAACCTGCACTAACATGGATCTTTGTTTGCATTATATCTAGCGGCAATGTGCTCCCTGTTACGTCAAACCCTTTTTTTTTCACGCTTGCTGGTTTATTTTTGAAAAAAAAGTTTACTTTAGAGGTGATGCGGTTCGTGTTGTTGTTTTTACTTGTGAATAGCAGTTACATCCCAAGGCATCAATCGTCGGTCTAAAATTTCGTTAAATTACACATTTGCATTCGGTGATCCATTAAAATACTTCTATCATAAAAACCATTTTTAAAGCAGTTTGATTTCTAGAAAATATAAAAAAATAAACCATGTGCTTTTCTCGATTTTTTTTCCTAAATTTAAAGCAAAACACTATGTTATGGTAGTGAAGTATTATTTTTGTTTTGAATCATGGATATACATGTTTAAAATTCGTTTTGTGATTTTCTACCATAGTTACGATGCCGAGTTAATATTTGCTTATTTAGATTTCATATTTAGAATTGATTTTATGTGTGATTGAACTGCCGTGCAGTTTCTGGTTACACAATTTCATGGAAATGTGTTTAACGGACCTTAGCAGCCGTTAAGCTCATTGTATGATATTATATGACTCTGTATTTCATTAAACTGATAATATACATTTGTATTTGTTATATGGAAACCCCCAGTTAAATGGTAAAGTGAGATATAATTAGAATAAACAATAACTGAGGGTTTAGTTTAAAGTTTATACATTCGATCATGCAAGCACTCATATTACAACTTAACGACTCCTGTGCACGTTTATTTTTTTAACAAAACAAAAATGCAACTATGTCACGATGCGGAATATATGTATATTCATCCTTACGCGATTGAAATTTCGATTATAACTTTGTCTACGCATATTGGAAGAGTACCTCACGAGCTGTTCCTCGCAAAAGGTGTACCTCAGCAAAATCCAGCTGGCTTGGAGATTTTGAGGTAATTTGTTCTAGCTTGGAGATTTTAGCAATTCGGGGAATATCTTTTTTGATCAAATCTTTATTTTGCGATAATAAATGATTATATTTATTTGCAAATTGATCATAAATGCGTTATATTTGACTTATACTCAGTTATTTGTAAGTAATGATAGGGGATTTAGTTTAATTTATTGCAAAAGGTGTTCCTTTCTGCTACTGGCTAGTTAGAAAAGGAAGAACCTTGCAAAATCAAAATGTTCAAAAGGGAATATTTTGTTGTTGTTGGTATTAGTAAAGCTTTTTAAAGTTGATTTAACAGCTTTCTGAAACATGTGTCGTGGGATGCCCTTCATATTGGAACACATGATGATACATTTCATATTTCATATTTCACATTTTACATATGATACTCGGTTTCGCATCTTTTGAATCATGCCATTTAGATGAGGATACACACATAATGGCAATTGTCTATGACTGAAAATTGTTTCGATATGAATTAATGTTTACGTTCACAGTTATCATAGTAGTGATTGAAGCCTGAGCGTGTTAACTATATATATTTATATGCATTCTAAAGTCCTTGTTGCCAAAGTAAACTACCTTAGCAATGCTTTATAAAGATAAAACGTCGAAGTTGCATTTTTGGCTTATCGTATTGTTGCATGGGCAAATGAACTGGTGTAGTACATTACCTTAGCAAAATGTTTAAACACAATTAACAACAAAAATCTAAAATGCAGTTTGTATTTTCAAAAGAACTATCTTGTCAGATCGATTTCAACACAATATAGTACATTATATACACAATAGCAATAAAAACTTGTATATTTCCTGAAATACAATTTAAATCGGAAAGATTGCTAATATGTGCAATTGTAAATAATAAATAACGATCACAGTCATTTGGTCAAATTCATACATTGTAATCACAGAGATAAAAAAGGGGAATTAATAATTGGATAGCCAAGTTTGCAAATTGATTTCAATAGACATAGAGCTATGATAATTTAACCCACACTATAATTTGCTGTTATTTAAAAGTCGCAACTCATTAACCCATCTATGAACCATTGCAATAAACGCGATTTAGCCCATCCAACCAATACACTACACAAAATATTCTTATATGCTTTATAAATCATATAACAAACATTCATGGTTATATGCTTTAACTATCAGCTCAAATATTACATACATCTTTCATGCTTGGTAACTATCAGCTTTTCTTATATCTTTTTCAGTCGATATAACAAGTCATCAATATTTTTCCGAATGTATTCGTTGAAATAAAACATTCATCATTCATGTAACCTGTATAAAGTTTGCACTAGTTACAAACACTTTGATTGTACAAAAACTGTACATTACAAAAATAAATTTAATGGACATAGCTGGCTTATTTTAAAGTTCTCTTTTCCGATTTAAATACATTAACGAGTAAAGACTATTTATGTTTAAATGCGAATTCGTGGACGGACTAGATAACAAATTTTAGAAATTAAAAGATAATATATTAATACCTAATTACAAAGTAGATAAATGGACGGAAGATGATATTTTCCCTAAAATAATAAATTTATATTGCTCAATATATTCCTGTTAAACCAGAAATGTTGCAGCTAAACTTAACCTTTCATTCGAAACCGATTAAAAAAATACTTTTCTTTATAGCTATATAACTCAGCAATTACTAGGTTTTAGACAGCAATTACTAGGTTTTAGACTATTAATCATAGCCTCTAAATTGTCGATATACTTGAAAATCGATGATATATAATACATTCCATTTATATTTTCGTAGTACATCAAGCTGCACTGTGTCTAATTTAACATCAACCTTCCCATATATTTTCAAATAAACGAACAACTCTCATATATCTCACCTTTTCTCTATAAATGACGAAATGTCATATGAACTCTCATATATTCAACCTACATGTAAGCATATCACACATGACTCTCGGTATTCTCCTCCACATTCACCACGTGCACAGTCGTGCCCTGTCTTGCGGGCACCTGTCTTCCGGGACTGCCCTGACCTTGACTGACCTTGGACCTTGACCCCCACACCTTCTTCGAATAGACCTCCTCGGCCGCCGCCAAAGACTGTTTCGCCGGCGAGTTATGTTGTGATGATGTGCGCTTTGGTGATGATGATGACGTAGTCGCTTCCTGATGTGACGTGAACACAGTTTGTTTACTTTGTGACTGTGACGTCATCACTCCTTGTGTGTTATCCCGCCGCCTGCTTTTAGCGGGACTATTGATTGATTTCGTGGGAACAACTGTGGCCGTCCCCTCATTTGCCGCATTAACCGACATCCACGACACGGAATCCGTCGGAGTTCCCGGGATCGTCTCGAGCGGCGCGTTGCATTCCGAGATCGATTTCATCGATGTCACGTGATGCTGGTGCGAGGGACCGCCTCCTGTGATGGAGCCTTGGGATGAGCCCTGCTTGCTGCTGTACATGGAGGGCACCTTGTGGGCGGGGCTCGGGTGGATGGCTTGAGTCTGGGCGCCCCGATTGGTGTGTGGGATGGGAGAGGAGTCACCGCTACGCAGGGAGTGGATCTTGGTCGGTCTGAAAAAAGGAAGGCATATTGATTATGACGTAATATATTTGTATGCTTCGAGTTTATTATAGCTGAATCATTTACATATTCATTTACCAATCAAAAGAATAATCCATCTACTTGGGTAGAAATAACATTATTTCTACAACATAAATGTGTCAAGTTATGTGTATAGGAACACTGAGGCAAATTGCTTGAATAGACATCATTTCAATATATTATTATCTCCATATAAAAACTTATGTGTTCATCGAAATTAGGAGTAATTGACAGTTATGATATAAATATGCATTTTGATAGATATCATTCTTACCTCTTGTAAATAAGCAGCAATACAACTGCAATGATGACGAAAAGCAAGAGAATGGCGACGCAAATAAACGCGATGATCCACGGATTCAGAGAGTCGGTCTTTTTCTTGCGACCGCCGTTGTTCTCGTTTGAATTGTCGGTTTGGGACTGAAAACCAATAAGTGTTGATTCGGTTTCATATGAAATAGTATTACATGTATATTAGAGGTAATGAAAAATTGCTATCGATATATCGCTCATCATAGATTTTAAAGTAATGGGTCTCATATGATATTATTTTAACACAAAAATGGCCAAAATAATATCAACAAACTATAGCTATAACTTTTTATATTATACAAACAAACTTACGCCAGAAGAAGGTGAGACGACGAGCGAAGCATTTAATTCTGGATATTCTCCATCCACCAATGCTTGCAAGGCCAGGGCTCTGAGAAAAAAGAACACAATATTCGTCAACTTTTAAATATGTTACTCTTAAATATTAGCAACGAGTATATGCAAGTTTAGCTTTTTAACCGGTTAACGGTAGTTTCGGAATTAGTATAGCTTCTGTTAGCGGTTTTAAAGCATATATAGATAGGCTACGTGTAGGTCTATCACAATAAATAGAGAATTGATTGACATCTAGCATTACATGAAGATTTATTTATTTGTGGAAAAAATGAAAGTGACTTACGCGCCAGTGTCTGAGAGCAGAGACAGGACCAGAGACTGAGGGAGAATGAGTTCAGCGCTGCTGTTGTAGGCAATGCCTGTGAAAAAAAAAGATTAAATTTAATCTTCTTTAATCTTAATATTGCTACAATAATTCCGATTTTTCGGTGAAAATGACGAAAATCTTCATTAAAAGGCATACCAGTATACCGAATAAGCTTATTTAAGCATTTATCGTTGTTATAAAGCAAAATAATCAACAAAATGTAACACTTAAATAAAAAAATGATTTTTGAAAAGTTTGCCTGGTCAGTATTTTGCATCTAAGTTTTTGGTATTACAGCAACGAGTGCCCAAGTCAAAAACTATGAAAATTAGTAGCTGTTATCTGAAAGAATATCATATACAAAAATGAAATGGGTGAGGAATCGCCCACATAAAAATCTACTTGCGGTTTTATAGCCAATTTTCAAGATTTTTGAAA